>CM059867.1:20140139-20306812 GCA_030490815.1 Acer saccharum | reverse complement strand
TTTTATCGATAAAGATTTTGTCTTGCTGTGTTTTGTTTTTGGGTTGAAGAATGTAGGACCTTTTCTCCTTTTTACAATATTGATGAAATTTTTTGGATTTTTGTTGTTGTTGTTGTTGTATTTTGTGTTTGTTTTTTTTGTGTTTTTGTTGTTATGATAGATGATTGAATGAATGATACAATGATTTTGCTTAATTTCCTCAAAAGTTTTGATCTTTTTGGGCTTTAAATGTTGTTTTTGCTCTAATGATTAATGGGTGAGATCAGGATGTTCTCTGTTTGGTTGCTGAGAAAATTTAAGGGTGAAAAGGGAAGTTGAAGGTTTTTATATCTTAATGGGAATGTCATTTTGGTTTAAAAGAAGAAATTTGACAAATCTATTGCTAAAAATACAGTCAGATTCATGGAGGACTTAAATTTTGGTTCCATAATGTTGCATTCTCCTCATGTGTGTGTATATATATATATATATATATATATATATATATACACGTGTTTCGTGTTTGTGTTTTGATCTAGAATTACATATATGTTTCTATTGATAGAATGGTCTGGTTTGATTTTATGCTATGGTCCAAGTTTCATAGTTGAAGATTCTTCAATTTTCTTACCTTTGTTTTCGAGTAAAATGCTATTGAAGTCTAGCATGACAATTGATATTTGAGAGTTCTGGTTACTGATTTTGCATGAGAATTATATATTTGTTATGGCTTAACATTGTAGATTGTTTCGAATGAAAAATCGCTGCTTTGCAATTTGGTATTATTTGGCTTTCATTTGGGTACACTTTTTTATCTGCATTTGTTTGTTTAAGTGAATTTGTCTTAATTAGCAATTTGGGAGATCACTAATGGTAGCTCATGCTTTCCTTTTGTTTGTTACAATTGTTATTTTCCTTTTAGTTTTATGTATTAATCGTGAAACTTTTGTGCATGTTAGTTCGTAATATCCAAAAACAAACTAAGAGGTCACCTATTAATTTAGTCTTTGAAAGATAATGGCATACTTTATGCATAAATCTAAGCATGTTTAGTGATATTGTAGGAAAAAGAAGTAATTGTATACCATTTGTAGTGACGATAATATTTTGATCGATTTTTGATTTCTTATAATGATTAAGCATGAAACATTTGAAGTGCAAATGAAACAATGGTCCTCTGAATTCTGATCTTAGTGATACTAGATAAAGGTGAATGTAGATAGCTTTAGTGATCCATTTAATTATGTTGTTGGGATTCTAATTATCATTTTCTTTATTCTTTATTTGATGACGAGTAGGGCCTAATTCGTTGTTCATATCATCTATAATTGGCCGGTAGAGGAGCCTTCGCCCTTTGTACTGCTTGATCATTTTGTTTGTAGCCAATCTAGAAAATTGACATTTCTTAATCCTATTTTTGATATGCTCACTTCCTATAACAATTGATCCAGCTTAATGTTGAACTTTATCCTTTCCGTTTCTTAGTTTTGTGATTTTATGGATGCTTAGAGAATCTTTGATTTAAAACTCCATTTTAGGATGGTGATTGCTTGCTTGGTTGACCACTTGACCTTGATCATAAAAGATATTTTCTTAAAGGTTAAGCACATAACATCATTTCGTGTATGCTTTATGAATAGTTTGCTTGTGTGATTTATTTATATGTAAGATTCTTTCTAGCCACTGACATAGTATATATGCCTTTGTCTTTTGGGGGTGTGTGTATTGAATGCATTTTTCGTACTTTATATCGATAAGCTCTTTGCATATTTTAGATGCATAAATGCTAAGAAAATTTCCTTTGTTTTACAGACATATATGGCTATGGAACAGAACTACTTTGAGCGTGAGGCACACTGTGAAACTGATGAAGAAGTTGTGCTCAAGCAGAAATGGGATACTATCTCAGCACCTACAAAAGTCTCTGATAAGGACAGCAGCTGCTTTGAGTGTAACATCTGCTTAGACTCTGCAAATGATCCTGTGGTCACCCTCTGTGGTCACTTGTACTGCTGGCCTTGCATTTATGAGTGGCTCCAAGTCAAAACTTCTTCCCTTAATTCAGATGAACAGCCGCAGAACTGCCCTGTCTGTAAGGCTAAAATTTCCGTCTCTTCATTGGTCCCGCTCTATGGCCATGGAACATCCTCTTCTGAATCTAAATCCAAGAAACCTAATTCAGGTGTGGTTGTCCCTTGTAGACCAACTCCTTCGCTAAACACATCCACTACTTCGTTGAACACATCCACTACAACCTCCTCCATGCATCCAACCCAGCAACGTCATCCAGATTTCTTACAGTCGCAGTCACGGGCATTTCATAACCAACTATACTTCCCTCACCATTATGGTGGTTATGCAGCCATAGCGTCTTCTAGTCTTGGTGGTATGGCGACTGCTAGTTTTATTAATCCAATGATGGAGATGTTCGGAGGGATGGCCTTGACAAGGGTTTTTGGGAGTTCAGATACGAGTTTGTTCACATATCCTTATTCTCAACCTCTGACTGTGAGTAGCAATCCCAGGATTAGAAGGCAGGAGGTGGAGCTGGACAAGTCTCTTAACAGAGTATCGCTCTTTCTTTTCTGTTGCTTCATCCTGTGCCTTCTATTGTTCTGATCATATCATATTAGCTTCGATTCTTTATATAATTTGTAAATTCTGCGAGATTGCGCTTTGAACCACAGTATATAGGGATAGATATATATATATATGCTAGAAGTTTTGTTGAAAACTCACCTGTGGAACAAACTTATATTGGCTATTATCAGCTGTACATAATGTCATTATTTAAGTTATAATTATGGTTACGACAGCGTGGAACTATGGTTGTTATGTTTTTCTTCTGTTTTTTCATAAATTGACACAAGTCAGCCACTAGTGTGGGACTGTGGTCTGGATAACTATTCTCACAGCAGGGAGAGGTCTTCCTGCACTTGTATTTGTACGAGTAAGGCAGAACTCGAATCCCCTCAACCAAGAGTTGATGTGAATCTATAATATACTATGTTGTTGATAATGTCGTTTTTACCCATATTCGCTCTGTGACTTTGAAATGCAATGGTTCAACATATCATTCTCATGATGTATTCTGTTATTTTTCAATTTTAAGCTACTTTGGATGATATTTTGCTTCTATTAACTATATGTCCATTCTTGTTTTTTTTTTTTTTTTTTTTTTTTTATTGCATTGCTTATATTGTCTTCCATGATCATCCATTTGTAATTTGTTCAACTAGATGTAAGCTTGTAATTTGTTCAATTCTTGTAGGCAGTTTTTTTCATTTGTGTTTACCTCATTCAGTGGTCTCTCAACTTTCATTTGTGTTTATGCACTTAGCTTCAATCTTTAGAGGAATTAATCATCTAGATATTTGGTTTCCATGGTTTTATAGTTTATTTTATTACCAGTAGTAAGAAATCAACTCTAACTCTTTCTTGATTTAAATAACAAGTTTTTGCAAATATTCAGCGGAATTTAGTACTATGATAATTTCTTTATTGAGTCAATAGTATCTCGTCAAGATAACAGTTTTATAATAATTTCATTTGTGCAGTGTAAGTAGCGTATCATTGAATCAACAACATCTCGTCAAGATAACGGTTTTATTATGTTAAACTCTTAAGTGGTATGAGTTTAACAAATGTTGAGTCTATTCACAAAGATCTAGAGTTAAAAGAAAAGGTTGTTGGCTATTTCGATTTCTTTTTGAAAATGGTTTTCTATTTTCTTTTAAGAAAATACAATGAAAAGTTGTTTGTTGACAATTTGCACCAGTTAAAACAGGCTAGATAATCTTCCTGTTACTCCTTTTTCTTGAATAACAAGCTTAAGAAACACTGCTTTGCTGCAAATTCAGATTAAACCATCAAATAGTTTCTTGAGCTTGAATTTACTTTTATACAAACTCACATAATTTAGTTGGGTGGATGAATGATAAAAAAAAGATGTATTCAAAATTATCCCATCTAATTCAATGTGGAGTTTAACCTGTTACGTAGACTTATTTCGATACATGATCGAAAATGTAGCAAGTGAAGTTGCCGCCATTATTCAGCACAACCCAATATGGTTTGCTAATAAAGAGTGCTTATTCAACTTGACAATATTTCAGATTCGAGATACAGACAATATTTCAGGTTCGAGTCACTGTATCATATGAAGTATATATATAAAAAAATTGTCATTATTCATACTTTAAAAATTATAGTCATCTTTTAGAAGGATATGATTTATTTTTATCATATAATTAAAGTAATATAATCATCTGTTTTATAAAAGATTAAAGTCTTAATAAGTTAATTTACCAATTTGAACTTTGAAGGTATCATATAACTTTTTGATTTGTCGGTGATAAATCCTGTCATGCTTCACTGACAACACGCGTTTTTTCTCTACCTCATTCAATGGTCTCTTCAGATAACTGGATATGCTTCCTATATGCACAGCCCATCAAACTTTGCAAAGAATCATGAAATCAAAGATGACTGTGGCTTAAATGACATACAAATTTTAGTAAACATTGAAAATATTACTATCATTTATTTTGGATCGGATGGCAGTACTCTCGGTTAATATCTGTTGTGGGAACCTTGTTCAATTAATGTGAGCCGTGTGCCGAATATAATGAGACGGGTCTTGATGCATAGTTACACTTAGTAAAATGGTTGGACATTTCCTCTTCACTTCTGTGATAAGGGTTTGAGTAGGCGATTGATTTTACCAGGGCTCGGATCCTTGATCCGATTGATGTCAGATTATAAAAAGTAAAAAAGAGACAGGTTTGGGATAGTTTACATCCAAAATTATTTGGTTAAATAAAGCTTATTTATCTTTGTTTGAATCAATTCACCTCTCTAATCGTTAATTTAATTTCCAATTAATTGTTTTTTATTTTTCAAGAACTGGTGTAGCCATCATCAATTATCAAAACTCCAATTCAATTTCTTTCTATTTAGTGTATGATATTTAATTAAATCAGTACTATATTGTCCTAAATAAGAACCTTCCTTTTCTAAAATAATTAATCTTTAAATTATATATAAGGCAGCAACCTGTTACAAATTCTTTTGCTTCCTGAAAAAGGAACAGCAAAAATATTGTGTAACATGGGATTTTGTTATTTTTTGATCAAAGTCTTTGTTTCCGCTTCCCATTATCATAATCTGCAGATCCCACTTGCATTATTATTATTATTTTTCAACATTAATATATTAATATTGTGATGAATCTGATAATGATATATGATAAATTTCATGGGTTATTCTTATTCGTTTATAATCTGTTTAATTAGTCATTTTCGTATTGGTTAATTAAATTGCTGAAATAAACTTGATTCCCGGGATATTTTCATGTGCACTTTTTTTCTTTCTAACTCCATTGGTTTATTTTATGAGTGTAAGATTATGTAATTAAGAAATACAACTACTATGATCAAAGTGGTCGAGTACTTTCAATTCCTTCACTTTTGATAGATATTCGAGTCTCGCATTTGCTTATTAATCCCTAAAATGTGAGGAGATTGATCTCTCATTTGTAGTGAGAGTTGTATTCCAGATCGTGCTTATAACGATTGATCTCGTTAGGTCTCGTTAAACTCCTAACCCGATTAAAATATAACCGTTTATGTTAATCAAATTTCTAATGTGATGATAATTTATTGAATATCATCAATTTATAATCTAATGTTTGTTATTGAACAATCTTTTTGGCTCTTATTTGTGAGAAAGTACATGTCTAGATGCATTAGATACACAAGAACATAATCTAAATCAAAGCATTTGAATCAATCAAATTGTGACACATATCATTAACTATTAAATAATATTTTAAATTATGCTCTTCTTTTTCTTTCTTAATTTTCTCCAATAGATAAACTATTAATATATTTGGACAGGAGACTTAAAAATCACCGACAGATGACTTTAAAGCAGATAACAAACACATGTACTTGTACAGTACTCACTGTCTCAACTGTCACCCCTAACCGTACACACTTTTCTGTACTTTATAGGACGTGAAAAAACGCGGTTTTTATTTTATTTTTATTTATAATAAAAATAAAAATAAAAAATAAAAAATATCCGATTTTGTTATTCTATTATTATTTCGTCAATTTTCTCGAATTCAAAAACCATATCTGAATCTATATATCTTGATCCTAAATATAATCACCGACAAACCGCGTATTGAAACTATAAATGGAGATGCTTTGTCTTCAAGAAATTCATGTCAAGCTATCTGTAGCTCCTTGTTTGTTTGTTTACCAAGAAAAAAGAAAAGAAAAGAAAAGAATTTGGAAAATGGGTCCTGTTTTTTTTCCTTGTGTTTTGCTTTGGCATTTTTTCTTCTTTGTGAGTATGGTTTTTGAGGGCATCAATGGTCAAGTTAGTGGTTGGATTAATGCTCATGCAACTTACTATGGAGCCAATCAAAGTCCCTCCACTCTTGGTAATTATATATCATCAATCACCCACATTGAAAAAAAAAAAAAAAAAAAATCAATTTGATTACATTTTACTTTTGTTTCTTTATTATTTATTTCTTGAATGGGGTTCCCTTGATATTTGGTGGGCTTGAGATAAATTAAGTTTAATTGTTTACACATACCTTCTGAATCGAGTCAATTCAAGATATTATATTTAAATTTGTAATTCGTTTAGAAATATACATTATGAATCGAGTCAATTTAAAATACTATATTTGAATTTACAATTTGTTTCAAAATAAATATATTCATATTAACACGCACTATTAATGTTAAATTTATTAGGGGGAGCATGTGGTTATGATAACTCAATCCATGCTGGATTTGGAGTGAACACAGCTGCAGTGAGTGGTGCACTTTTCAGAGGAGGCGAGGCATGTGGTGCTTGTTACCAACTCATGTGCAATTACAAGGCTGACCCAAAGTGGTGCCTAAGACGTGCCGTAGTGACGGTTACATCCACCAATTTCTGCCCAGCCAACAACCACGGAGGGTGGTGCGACCCCCCTCGCCACCACTTCGATATGTCCATGCCCGCTTTCTTCCGCATTGCTCGACAAGGCAACGAAGGCATTGTCCCTATTCTCTATAGAAGGTAATGAACCATAACGCAAACTTTGAAAGAGAATATTGAAGCGATGATTAATATGACATTTTGTTCAAAACATATAAACTAAAAATGTAAAGTTGATTGGATAGATCTAAGTATGATGTGCATTTAGATCCTTTGACTACTTTACATGTTTAATCTTACAAAGAATTCGATAAACTCTTGTAATCAGGATGGACCAAAATTGAGAAACAATTTTGTTTAACAATTAGGTAAATTAATTTGTCCTACCATTAACCAAAATTGCTATGTTTTTCCAATTTGGTTAAATCTCGGGGGAATTTCTTCAAATTCTACCTAATATTATACAAATAATTAATTATATTCATGACTCATTCACATTGAATCAAATTTGTTAGTTCAAGGTGCTTGCATAAATTCCTAAGAGTTGCGTAACTCATTTTTAGATTTCTCTCACTTGAGCACATTTAACCGTATATATAATTCTGAAATAAAAGTTATCCTTATATATCTTTCGAAACCAATTGTTGATCATAGAATGAACATTAAACTTTTTATTTCATACATTCATAATTCAAACGATGATTATTGCTGCCCTAAAAAACCAACAAACTTAATATTTTTAGATATTATAGAGATGTAATGACTTTGGATTCTAATTAAATCCAACATTAATAAATTGTTTTTGAATATTGAAAAGGGTGGCATGCAAAAGGAGAGGTGGAGTCCATTTCACAATAAAAGGGCAATCGAATTTCAACATGGTTATGTTCTCCAACGTGGGAGGTAGTGGAGACGTGAAGGCTGCATGGGTGAGAGGCTCAAGCAACAAAAGATGGGTGGCCATGCAACGAAACTGGGGTGCAAATTGGTCAACAACTAGCGTTGACCTTCGAAGCCAGAAACTCTCCTTTACAATCACTCTTGTCGATGGAAAAACCCTAACTTTTCTCAATGTTGTTCCTTCAACTTGGGGGTTTGGCCAGACTTTTTCTTCAAGAAATCAGTTCTACTAGCTCCTATCAATCAATTCAGAGAGATATATCATATACAAATTAATGTCCAAGAACTGCCTATTTTTTAATGGTTCTTTTCTTGGACTTATATATTTTTAATTTTTAATTTTAGTAACCATGAAAAGGAGATACAAGGTGTCATTTGTGTTGCTCCTGAAATTAGAAGCAATTTGTATTTGTTATTTTCAACTCAATATTATAAATAAAACTCCAATTGTAAGTTGAAATATCCCTTCTTATCCTCATGTGATGTGCGGATTTGGATCCTTTTCTTACCTCATCTTTTTCCTTATCTTATTAAAATATGTGATTGGTTGTTAATAAAGTAGTTGTGGAATTGGATTCTCTTCTTACCTCATTTTTTTCCCAATAACATCTTAAAAAAACATTTATTACAATGCTTATATGTCATAAGATTAAGTGAGGTCAGTAAAAAGATAAGATAATGAGAGGATCCAAATCTGTGATGCGCACCTATCCTTCATGTATGTGTTAGAAGATTAGAGCATGTGCATTTTACAAGTATATGTGAGTAGAGGTAGAACTTGGAGTGTAAAATTGGGGTGCTAAATTACAAAAATATGAAATTAATGGTACTAAACTGTAAATTTACAATTTTTTATTATAAAATTTATATTATTTTAACTATTACATTTTGTGTGTGGGCCAAGGGGGGTCCATGGCCACCCTTGGCCTCTACAGGGTTCCGCCCCTGTATGTGAGGCGTTTTCTTTCTGATGTTATGGGAGTAGAGTTCTTCTAGATGTGAGAGTTAGGTATTTGGGCCACACACGTGGTGCTTGATTTCAACAAGACCGGATAGATATTGATCCATTTGGTGTTATATATATAGCATTTATTAGGTCAGGTATCTTTGTCGATATTATTGTACGGTTTCACTCATTCACTTATTATCAGCCTGACTTGATAATATATATATATATATATATATATATATATATATATATATAGAGAGAGAGAGAGAGAGAGAGAGAGAGTTCTTGTAAGTTGTAATACACATTATACATCTAAAAAAAAAGATATGGGCCATTTATGTCGAAATCTCAATTTGGGCTGGCCCAAGAAAAAAGATGGTCTGAGTTCCGGCTAATGATGCCTCTAAAAATATGAAAAATATGAACAAATTGTTTTAAAATCTAAAAATCTAAAACCCTAGCAAAAACCCAATTTTCACAAACACTTGGCTCGCAACTCTCATGGCGTCAACACTCTTGCTCAGAATCTTGAAGAAAACCATCAACTTCACAACAACAACCGCGCCAATCTTGACGAGAACATGCCACACTGTGACATCAAAGCCCCGTAGAAGATTTAGAAACAATCTGTATTCAAGAATAAGTCCTCTCGGCAACCCAGATACCAGTTTGGTTCCGGTTCTCGATAAATGGGTTGAAGAGGGCAAAAAAGTTATGGAATCTGAACTCCTGCGCATCGTCCGCGACTTACGATCCAACAAAAGATACGCGCAAGCTCTTCAGGTCTGTTACTTCTTTTGAGGAGAAATTTTTGATTTTGTTATGAATTGCAACAAAATGTTGCTAAAGATGATTATGGAACCACTAGAGAGTTGTAAGGTAGAAATTGATTTGATTATGTTTACACTTTTGTTTGGGTTGATATTGACTACTTACATGGCACATCATTTGTGTACACATGAGCGGATTCGAACCCCAAACCTTGTAGGGGCAAACCACATATCTCACCATTATTTTAACTGCTCATGGGTTGTTTTGGGTATATTAATAGCAATAGGTTTCCAAGTATGAGCCTTTCAGGTATTCTTAGGAGCAATGTTTCTCTAATTAGTAATTAGTACTTTGTTTTAAGGGAAGATTGGTGGCTTGAATTATTAGACCTTGAGCTAGTGAGTTCATTTCATCAGTTGCTACTTATGTTATCGACTTCACTGCAAGGAATTTCTTACATTTGAATGTTGATAACTGTTTCACTGCAATCATTTTTGTTCTTAATTTGCCTATAACTTGTTTACATGATACAGGGTATTGGCTTCCCTGAAGAACTTGGCAAGGAAATGCTAGTGATGATAAGAATTTTATGTTTATCACTTTATTAATCAATACGGATTATTTTTCAACCATATTGATGCATTGATGGTTGTAGATAAGAAACACAACGATAACCTCTTATACTGTGTGTAAACACCTCGCTCTTCAATTTTTTTGCATCTTATATCAAAATCCAGATAGATCCCCTTCCTTATTACACAGACCTCACCACCCTCATTATACCTTACTGTTTTTATTTTTAATCATTTTTGTGTTTCCATCTAAGCACACCAATTTTGTTGATGTGTTTTTTGCTACAACTCCTGAATGCTGACTTATTGGGTGTGGTTTTAAAGGCACATTTTTTTTTTTTCTAATACCATTATTGGATTCTCTGTGGTTCAGGTTTCTGAGTGGATGACCAACAGGGATCTCCCGTTTTCAGCAGGTGACCGTGCTGTGCAGCTGGATTTGATTGGTAGAGTTCGGGGGTTTGAGTGTGCAGAGAGCTACTTCAATAGTTTAAGCGATGAAGATAAAGTTGACAAAATTTATGGTGCTCTTCTAAATTGTTATGTCAGGCAAGGTCTTGTCGACAAGTCCGTTTCCCAAATGGAGAAGATGAAGGAGATGGGTTTTGCAAATAACGCTCTCAATTATAATGACCTTATGTGTCTGTACAAGAATATTGGCCAATTGGAGAAGATCCCTGAAGTGCTGTCAGATATGAAGGAGAATGGTGTCTCCCCTGACATCTTCACCTACAGAATTTGCATGACCGCTTATGGGGATAGATCTGATCTTAGCAGCATGGAGAGAATTTTACAAGAGGTGGAGAGCCAGCCTGACATCACCATGGACTGGGTTACTTATTCCGCAGTGGCCAATATCTACATCAAAGCAGGTATTAAAGAAAAAGCACTCATCTATCTGAAAAAATGTGAGGAGAAGATATCTAAAGATGCATTAGGCTATAATCATTTAATTTCTCACTATGCAAGTCTTGGAAATAAAGATGAGATGATGAGGTTGTGGGGTCTCCAAAAAACCCAGTGTAAGAAGCAAATCAACAGGGAGTATATTACAATGCTGGGTTCTTTGGTGAAGATTGGTGAGCTCGAAGAAGCTGAAAAGTTATTAACGGAGTGGGAGTCATCTTGTTATTGTTATGATTTCCGAGTGCCAAATATTCTACTTATCGGGTATTCTCAGAAGGGATTGATTGAAAAAGCTGAAGCAATGCTGAGAGACATAGTCAGTAGAGGGAAGACTCCAACTCCTAATAGCTGGGCGATTATTGCAGCCGGGTATCTAGATAAGCAAAATATGGAAAAGTCTTTCGAGTGCATGAAGGAAGCACTGGCTGTGCAATCAAAAAATAAATCATGGAGACCTAAAGCTTCATTGATTTCTAGCATATTGATTTGGGTTCGTGATAACAGAGAAGTTGATGAAGTGGAAGCTTTTGTGAGCTCTTTGGAAACTTATGTGAGCTCTTTGAAGACTTTGATTCCAGAAAATAGGGAAACCTTAGCATGACTTGTAGATGGATTGTAATATTTCCGTTTAATTTTTTAATTGATTTAAATTTAATTATTGCAAACATCTTATTGGTAATTTCACTCAAGGATACTTTTATAATATAAAATTTAAATGAAAATTGAGTAAACTGTAAACATATAATTTGTTTGGTTGGCGTAAAATATGAAAATGAACAAATTGTTGTAAAAAAATTTTGAGTAAAAAAGCTAAACCCATTCAAGTTTCAGCAACTGACTCGTTAATTTTCTCAAACACTTGGCTTGCAACTCTCTAATGGCGTCAACACTCCTCAGAATCTTGAAGAAAACCCACCACTTCACAATAACGACCGCACCGATCTTGACGAGAACATGCCACAGCCACACCGTGACAGCAAAGCCTCGTAGAAGATTTAACAACAATCTGTTTTCAAGAATCAGTCCTCTCGGCAATGATACCAGTTTGGTCCCGGTTCTCGATAAATGGGTTCAAGAGGGCAACCAACTTGAGGAACCTGAGCTCCAGCGCATCGTCCGCGACTTACGATCCCACAAAAGATACTCTCAGGCTCTCCAGGTCTATTATTTGTTTTTTTTTTAAAGGAGAAATTCTTTATATTGCTATGAATTGCTAAAATGTTGTTAAAGATGATTATGGAACCACCAGAGAGTAGTAATCTAGTAATCGATTTGATAATGATGACACTTTTGTTTGGGTATATGTGTATTTGATAATCTAGAACCCGATTTTGAAACTAGGGCCCTTGCCGAACCCTACAATATTTAGGAAACAAGAAACTATGGCCTTTGGCCACGTAGGTTCCCATGAGGGGATTCGAATAGGTTCGATCATTTTGCTAACCTCTCATGGGTTGTTTTGGTGTATATTAATAGCAATAGGTTTCTATATATCAGCCTTTCAAGTATTCTTTAGGAGCAATGTTTCTCTAATTAGTAAATAGTAATTTGTTCGGGGCTTTAGTTCTTTGGTGGTGAACAGTGTTCATTCAACCTGATAATGTCTCTGGTCTAAAGGTGATATAAGTAAATAGTAATTTGTTTAATTGTGTGTCTTGTAATGATGTGAGGAAAAATAAGGCGAGAAAAACTTATGCTAGTTAATTAATATATGTTTAAAGATGCATTTAATGCTTAATGCGTTTTTATATGAAACAATAAAAAAAAATAGTTATTTATCCTCAATAAATTTGTTCAGTGCCAACAACTTCGGATGAGATGAAATAGCTTAAAAAATAAATAGGGGTTAGATCTTAGAACTTGGAACTAGGAAAGCAGTAACCTTAGAAATAAATATAATATAAAATTAGGTTTTTTTTATATGATAGTTTAATTAATATTAATATATATATATATATATATATTTAAATATGTAATGGTTTGGGTTGGGTTATGAGGGTTGATAAAACACAACCCACAAACCAATCCAAACCAATCAAGTTACTAAAAAAAAACCCAATTGGCTTTTTACTTTTTTTTTTCTTTAACAAAACCAAATCAACCTGCTTCAATTGGTTTGGCAGTTTTGGTGCCCACCCCTTTAAATCAGCTTGTCAAGTATTCTTAGGAGCAATGTTTCTTTAATTAGTAAATAGTAATTTGTTCACCACACAGTGTGGTTTGGTCGTTTGGTAGTGAAGGGCGTTCATTCAGTTTATTATTGTCTCAAATTCGAGTCATCATCGCCACTGCCTCAAGTGGTATAAGTAAATAGTAATTTGTTTAATTGTGTGTCTTGTAATGATGTGAGGAAAATTAAGGCAAGTAAAACTTATGCTAGTTAATTAATTTCTGTTCAAAGATGTGCTGTCAAAACATTTTTTTCGTAATTATTTAAAAGAAAAAACATTTATTTGTAATGATTAATATATTATAATTTTTTTCCTTATACCATCACTGGATTCTTTGTGGTTCAGGTTTCTGAGTGGATGAGCAACAGTGATCTGCAGTTTTCAGCAGATGACCGTGCTGTGCAGTTGAATTTGATTGGTAGAGTTCGGGGACTAGAGTCTGCAGAGAGCTTCTTCAATAGTTTAGGCGATGAAGAAAAAAATGACAAAATTTATGGTGCTCTTCTAAATTGTTATGTCAGAAAAGGTCTTGTTGACAAGTCTGTTTCCCATATGCAGAAGATGAAGGAGATGGGTTTTGTAACTAGAGCTCTCGATTATAATGACCTTATGTGCCTGTACAAGAGTAGTGGCCAATTTGAGAAGGTCCCTGAAGTGCTGTCAGATATGAAGAAGAACGGTATCTCCCCTGACATCCTCAGCTACAGAATTTGCATGAAAGCTTATGCGGCGAGATCTGATCTTTGCAGCATGGAGCGTATTTTACAAGAGATGGAGAGCCAGCCGAACTTCACCATGGACTGGATTAGTTATTCTACAGTTGCTAATATCTACATCAAAGCAGGTCTTAAAGAGAAAGCACTCATCTATCTGAAAAAATGTGAAGAGAAGATATCTAAAGATCCAGTTGGCTATGATCATTTGATTTCTCACTATGCAAATCTTGGAAATAAAGACGAGATGATGAGGTTGTGGGGTCTCCAAAAAACCCATTGTAAGAAGCATATCAACAGGGATTATATTTCAATGATGGGTTGCTTGGTGAAGATTGGTGAGCTTGAAGAAACTGAAAAGCTATTGATGGAGTGGGAGTCATCTTGTGATCGTTATGATTTCCGAGTGCCAAATGTTCTCCTTATTGGGTATTGTCAGAAGGGATTGATTGAAAAAGCTGAAGCAATGCTGAGAGACATGGTCAAAAGGGGGAAGACTCCAGTTCCTAATAGCTGGTCTATTATTGCAGCCGTATCTAGATAAGGATAATATGGAAAAGGCTTTTGAGTGCATGAAGGAAGCTCTGGCTGTACAAGCGGAAAATAAGTTATGGAAACCTAAACCTTCATTGATTTCTAGCATATTATGTTGGGTTCGTGGTAAAAGAAATGTTGATGAAGTAGAGGCTTTTGTGAGGTCGTTGAAGACTGATTCCAGAAATTAGGGAAATGTAGCATGCCTTTATTAAGGCACATATCGAGTGGATAAATGGATGGGTTCTTCGAGAGTTATGAAAGCTGCTAAAATAGATGGAGATGAGGAAATAAAGATGATCCTTGGAAATAAAGATGATCCTTACTAATTATTAATTCGTAGTTAGCTGCAGTTCTTTGCTGAGTGGTTTATAGCATCGCAGATGCTTGTAACACACACAATGTGAATATTTATGAATAACCATTGAAAAAGTTACCCTTTATATACGACGATTGCTGCCCATTAGATGCATTTCAGAAACATGGTTATTCCTTATTTGTTGTTCTTCCTCTCAACTTCTTCCTGATGAGGCAGGTGGTTGAGGATATGTTGGGGAATTTGTTGCTTAGTTGGCTTAAGATAACTTGGTTTGTAGAATCTTTGAGATGTATATGTGATAGCTGGGAATTTTTTGTTGAGTTTGGTTATTTATGGTTTGTATCATGTGGTCTGATTTTCTTTATCCTAAATCGAAGTTAATAGAAACTATGACCTTGACCTTTAGCCATGTAGGTACACATGAGCGGATTGGAACCCTAAACATTGTAGGAGCAAACCACTTATCTCACCATTCTAACCGTTCATGGGTTGTTTGGGTGTGTATTTATTAATAGCAATAGGTTTCCAAATGAGTCTTTTAGGAGCAATGTTTCTAAGATTAGTGGCTTGAATTATTAGACCTTCAGCTAGGGAGTTCATATCATCATTCATCAGTTGCAACTGATGGTATCTACTTCACTGCAGGGAACTTGTCACATTTGAATGTTGATAACTGTTTCATTGCAATCGGCATACACTATGTTTGTTCTTAATTAGTTGATAACTTGTTTCTACCGTACAGGTTAAGATCTTGGCGAGGAAATGCTATTGATGATAAGGATTTTATATTTGTCGCTTTATTAATCAAATTACAGATTTTTTTTTTTCAACCATATTGATGCATAGATAGTTGAGGATAAGAAACACAAGGATAAACTCTTCTATTGCGTATAAACACCTTGCTCTTCAATGTTCAATGTTTTTGCATCTTCAATGGTTTATTGCATCACTGATGCTTGTAATGCACTCAATGTGCAACAATTATAACATAACCATTGGATATGGCTTGTATTCCCATGTTTATCAAACGGGATTTAACCAGTGTGGAAACTTCCTGGAAACGTGCGAAATATTTGGAAGTTGAAGATCGTGTTTGAGGGAGGCTTGAAAAACTGAAGAAGGCTGAAGAACTGAAGTTCGGTGGGAATCGCGTCTCACCAACTGCATTCGATTCCAGTATGTTTAGTGCGGTTTAACTGTGGCGCATAGACCGCGGTCTTCTAAGCAATCAATTCCAGTGAAGTAACCGCGGTATAGGGCGCGGGTGGCCAACCATGATTTAACGTAAATATGCAGAAAACGGGAAATCTTCAGTGGAAAAAGGAAAAGGAAACGAAAAAGGAAAAAGAGTTTGTCTTCATGCAGAACAGAAAAGTTTTGTGCATAAATGAGAAGGACTTTTGCGTGGAATAGGAAGTCTTGTGCGTGAAGAAAAAGTGTTTCCTTATAGGATTCAAACTATATGTAACTAGTACAAATAGTACCTAATAACTAGATTATTGTGGGTGGAGCAGCATAGCAAATACTAGAGAGATCTCAAAAAGTAGGCATTTGGTGTAACTGGGTTTGGGGTTTTAGAGAGAGAATCCTAAGTAAGGTTGTAAAAATTTGTTGCATAGTGGAATCTTTTTTCTTGTCGTCGTGACGGCCGTGGTTTTTTCCTGTTCATGGGTTTCCACGTAAATCTTATGTTTTGTGTGTGATTGGATTGATTTATTTTTTTCCATCTTATTTATTCTGCATTGACATTGTTGTGTTTGTTTGTGGCTATCCGGTAATACTTCCATGTAGCGATCTATCTATAACAATTGGTATTAGAGCACAAGTTGCTTAATAGCGGTTTAGACAAATGGTTATGTTTGGAAGTGCAGGTTCGATGAAGTTCGATGTTGATGGGAAGAGGAAATTTGGCTTGTGGCAAGTTCAAGTCATGGATAGTCAATATGGGTTGCATAAGGAATTCAAAAAAGAACGAGCCCTTGAAAGCTCGGTAGTCTCTAGTGAGGTGTGGAGCAGGTCCAACTAAAGCTCCAAGTTAGTAGTAAGTCTTTCACCGGATTGGGTGATGTAAGGACATGCTTATCCTTTTGGCATGTAAAAGTTGCCATGGAGAGGATATGTCACTGATAGCTGGTCCACAATTGCACACAGACATTGGTTATGGGGTGATGCAAGGTGTGTGGTGGATAAGGATGTCGATGGCTAATGAACTCCTTGGAAACCTAACGTGAGTAGTTACACCACAATTTCAACAGGTTATTTTGATATGTGATAGATGAAATCTTAGGATGGCATGTTCTTAAGTGATTATACCTTATGGTGGGGTATGTTGATTCTTGGTGTTAAGAGTTGTGGTTGTAGAAGAAGGTGTTGGGAATTTTCACTATAAGAGAGGATTGTTGGATACGGCTTGTATTCCCATGTTTACCAAATGAGATTCAACCAATGCGAAAACTTCCTGGAGATGTGGGAAACGTTTGGAAGTCGGAGATCATGTTTGAGGGATGCTTGAAAGACTGAAGAAAGCTAAAGAATTGAAGTCCGGTGGGAACCGCGATGCACCAACCGCTATTGATTCCAATATGTTTAGTGCGGTTTAATTGCGGCGCATGGACCGTAGTATTCTGAGCCGTCAATTCCAATGAAGTAACGACGGTATAGGGTGCGGGTGGCCAACTGCGACCCAAACCGCAGTTTAACATACATATGCACAAAACGGGAAATCTTAAACCAAAAAAGGAAAAGGAAAAGGAAACGGAAAAGGAAAAAGAGTTTGTCTTTGTATGGAACATGAAAGTCTTATACATAAAGGATAAGGACTTTTGTGTGGAATGTGAAGTCTTGTATGTGAAGAAAAAATGTTTCGTTGTAGGATTCAAACTCCCTGTAACTAGTATAAATCGTACCTAATAACTAGGTTATTGTGAGTGGAGCAAAATAGCAAATACTAAAGAGATCTTAGAGGGTAAGCAGTGGGTGTAATTGGGTTTAGGGTTTTAGAGAGAGAATCATAAGTGTGTGGTTGTAAAATTTTGTTGCATAGTGAAATCTTTTCTCTTATTGTCCTGACGACCGTGGTTTTTCTCTATTATTGGGTTTCTATTTAAATCTTGTGTTTTGTGTGTGATTGGATTGATTTATTTTCTTCCATCTTATTTTTCCTATAAGTCATTTTTATCGTTTGTTTGTGGCCATCCGACAATGTTTTTGCATGACGTTATTATAGATAACAATAAACTCCTCACCAATAAAGTTGAAATTCACAAGTCTAAACTATTATTACTAGTACTGTGATATTCATTTTTAGCATGACTCACCTAATATATAATTTTTTGGAAAATTGCACAAACTTCTCGTGAGGTTATGCAATATTGCACTTAGCTGTAATTATTGTCAAAATGGCATAAACATCCACTTGACTATGTTGACCACCATCTTGACTCACACGGATTTTAACATTTGAGAATAAATGACCAAAATGCCCTTGATGTGATAATTCATAAATTAAATTGTTTTTTTTTTTTTTTTTTGTAAAACAAGATAATTAATAAATAATTGTTCAAACAAGATAATTCATAAATATTTCATAAATAACAATATAATTAGAAAAAACAAAAACGTATAAATCTCTTCCAAATCTCCATCATATATTAGACAAAAGAATTAAAAAAAAAAAAAAAGTTTCGAGAGATCTGGAAATCAAGATCTCTTTCCAAATCTCTAACCAGAGCTCGATCAACATAGATCAACATAAATCAAAATAACTGAAAAAGAACAAAGAGAAAAAAAGATTCCAAGAACTTCATCAATGGAGCTTCATCAAGAGGCTCCATATGAGATGAAGGCACTCAGAGGCGAGCGCCTTCATCTAAGATCCATATCCTTCTCAAACTGGAATTTGAGATCCATATCTCAATAGTGGCCCTCACCTCCCATCAGAGATTCAGAGGTGGAACGCCTCGTTCCATCTCAGGTGGAGCATTTTTTTTTTTTTTTTAAGATTCCAGTTTTTTCTCTTTTCTTTTTTTTTTCCCTTCTGTGTGGAATTGATTTGTGCCTTGAGTGAAGATGATTTTTTTTTTTTTTTTCCAGATTGCAAAGTGTTGTTTATTTTTCTTTCGTTACGGTGTGGAATTAATCTGTGCTCGATTGAGGATATTTTTGTTTTTCCAGATTGAAGAAAAAAAAAAAAACAACTTTGAAGGTTTCTTTTCTTTGATTTTTTGCATAATTAATTTTTAAGATTTTTGGGTCCTTTTTATAAATTTTCTTTTGATTGATTTGCAGTTAAAAATATTTTGGGTTTGTTACATAATTTATTATAATTTAAATTATTGTTATTCTGTAAAAAGATGTTTTTATCCCTTGATAATTAAGTCAATGGTTAGTCAAATGGTAAATTAACGAAGTCAAGGGGTGTTTGTGTCATTTTGACAAAAGTTGCAGCTCAATGGAATATTGCATAACCTCATGGAAAGTTTATGCAATTTTCCTTAATTTTTTCCCACCATCACCCGAATATACAAATTATTTTAATTTAATTTTTTTTCTCATTCGACTCTTTTTTTCAAAAACTTTAAGTGTCACCAATGAACAAAAAAATTATCGTATTATTTGTATATGCAAAAAAAATCTTCATAAATCAACACTTAAAAAAAAAAAAAATTGTTTGTTTACTATTGTAAATCATTAATATATATATATATATATATATATATTGAAGTCCAGAAAAATTGTTTCTTTGTTTTTTTCTTAAATTAAATAAAATTATCGTATAATAAAAAAAAATTGTGTCTTGAATAGAGAGGTGACTGAAGATATTACTCCTAGGTGTGGCATTAGACATGGGGACCCCCTACCACCTTATTTGTTTGTTTTATGTATGGAAAAATTGTCCCATCTGATTAGTCAGAGAGTAAGTAATGGGGATTGGAAGTGTGTGACGGTGTCTAGAGGAGGTCCTCGTATTTCTCATCTTTTCTTTACTGATGATCTCATGTTGTTTGGGCAAGAAACTGTCAACCAAGCTGAAATGATGAAAGAGTGTTTGGACAATTTTTGTAATCTCTTAGGGTAGCAAATTAACTTCTCTAAGTCTTGTATCTTTTGTTCTGGTAACACAAATGAGAAGTTAACTAAAAATATTGCTGAGATTTGTGGCTCCCCTCTCATTAAGGATTTAGGGAAGTATCTTGGGGTTCCTCTTATCCATGGTAGGATTAGGAACCGCACTTATAGTGCTTTGGTGGAGAAAGTTCAAGGTAGGCTAGCTGCTTGGAAGATTGATACCCTTTCATTGGCTGGGAGAGTTACTTTGATCAAAGCTGTGACCTTTGCTCTACCTATATACACTATGCAAACTGTAAAGCTCCCTAGTGACATTTGCCTGAAACTTGACAAGCTGAACATGAACTTTCTTTGGGGCCATACTGATGCTAAGAAGACCACCCACCTTATTAAATGGGATACAATTTGTTTGCCTAAGAAAAGAGGTGGTCTGGGTATCAAGAGAATGAAGGGTATGAATCAGGCCTTACTTGCAAAGATTGGGTGGCGGCTGTTACAGGATGATAATGGTACCTAGTGCCATCTTCTGAACCATAAATACCTCAACAACAAGTCTCTCATTGATCTTGATCTTAGCAAGAGGGTTGTGTGCTCTAGTACTTGGAGAGGAATTGCTTTTGGGGCCAAATTACTGTCCAAAGGGTTGAAGTGAAGAGTTGGTGATGGTTGTCAGGTTCAGTTTTGGACTGATAATTGGGTGCCAAATATTGGGATTTTAAGGGATAATGCTACCATTAATCTTTCCGAGGCCTCTTTATCTTAATCTGTCAACTTCTACCTTTACAATGGTGAATGGATCATTTCTCATCTTGCAGCTGTTCTTCCTTGGAGTATAGTGCATAAAGTTGCTAACATTTATGCGGGTGGTAGCTAGAGTGACTTGGATAAAGGCATTTGGGGGTGGGCTCAAGATGGTGAATTTTCTGTGAAGTCTGCCTACAATGGTTATTTAGATGCTGAAAACGTTTCTGTGTGGCCTTGGAATTTTGTGTGGAAGCTCGGGTTCAACATTTTCTTTAGGTTCTTCTTCATGGTAAGGTTCTTACTAATGAACATAGGTATTCTCGTGGTATGGGAATGGATGTTTCATGTCCAAGATGTCAAAGTGGGGTTGAGAATATTGAACATTTGCTGAGAGGGTGTAAGGTTTCTATTACTGTGTGGGAAGATATTGCTAAGGGTATCTCCTCTTCTTATCCCTTTCTTGGTAATATTGATGTTTGGATGACAGAGAACTTGCGTAATAATGATCTGGTGGTCGGTAATGTGCCCAAATATCTCCAATTCGCTGTTGTACTTTGGTTTCTATGGAAATGGAGGTGTTGCAAAGCTTTTGATGTTGATTTCTTGCTTCCCCATTCTCCTCATTTAATTGTTAATAGATTTTGCAAGGAATGGGTGGAAGCTAATTATGCAGGGATTCCTAAGTCTATCCATACTATCTCGGTTGCCATTGAAGGTTATGTCAAGTTAAATGTGGATGGTAGGTGTGCTGGTGGATTAGGTCCCATCACTGCTGGAGGTGTGTTGTGTGATCATCTGAAATGCTGGTTAGGAGGGTTTGCTTTGAGTAAAGGATATGGTAGTGCTCTTGAAGCAGAATGCAGGGGGCTGTTTAAAGGTCTTAGAATGGTTTGGAGGATGGGTTTCCGTAAAGTGATTGTTGAAACAGATTCTTTGTCTGTTGTTCAAATCATTACTAGGCGTACCAATATAAACCATCCTTTGTTTGGCTTAATTCAAAGTTGCAAGTCTCTACTCTCTAAGGATTGAGATTGCAGTTTGAAGCATGTTTTTCGAGAAGGTAACATGTTGGTTGATGGAATGGCTAAGCTAGGAACTGCTATGGACTTGGGTGTGCTGTTTTTTGAAGACCCTCCCCTTGAAATCTCTGGAATCCTTGCTAATGATGCTAGAGGCTCTGCCTCTGTTAGAGCTATCTATGTTTAGTTTTCTATTTCTGGGCTAGCTGCCCTCCTCTGTACCAAAAAATAATAAATTATAATGGAATATACTTGTAATTCATTTGCTAGTATATATAAAAATATTGATATGAAACGCTAAACCTAATTCATTCTCTTTTTCCTATTTCTGTCGAAATTTCTCATTTTTATGGATTCCGTTTTGTTGCCATTTTAGATGGCCAAGATTTGATTACGTGATTTGTTGGTTTTTCTTTTTCTTTTTCTTTTCAGATCAATTAGCTATATAAACTCAGTGAGTTAATGGGTTTCATTGTTTTTGTTCTTTATATGTGTTATCTTTTCACATTCAACTTCTTAGAACTCTTTTGATTAGTTTATTTATTTGTTGATAATGGCGACGTTTCTTCATTCAGGTATTAATCTTTTTTTTTTTTTCTTTTCAAAATTATTGCCAACCTATTTTCATATTCAACTAAGCAGGTTGTAAACGAGTTATACAAGTCAAGACCTTGATACGTTGGACACGATTTGTTTATTAAATAGGCTCGGTCGGGTTACATGTTTATTAAATGGGTTGTATTGGGTTTGAGAGGCTCAACCCGTTTATTAAACGGATCATGTTGGGTTGAGTAAAAAATAAACGGATCATATCGGGTTTGATCCAACCCAACCCGCGAACAGAATTGCTAGGTCTGATCAATAATCAATAACATTAGTCAAAATTTAAAGGGATATTATTAATTTCTCCCCTGACATTTCAATCAACATTGTTTTACCACCTCAGTTTTCAGAAATCCCCATTTCCCCCCCTGCCATATGTTAGTTGTCAAAAAAATTAGTGCCTGACATCCACAGTGAGTAGAAATACCGAAATACCCTTCTCATTAAAAATTTAAATTTTACTAAATATTAAAAAAAAAACATAAATGAAAAAAAAATATTGTAAATTTTAAAAGGAATCTGGTGGTGATCCACAACCAAATCCACAACACCACTAAATCCACACCACCACCACCACTAAATCGCCATCACACCTGATTCACAATCAAACACCAAACCACC
Organism: Acer saccharum; assembly: GCA_030490815.1. NCBI lineage: Eukaryota > Viridiplantae > Streptophyta > Magnoliopsida > Sapindales > Sapindaceae > Acer > Acer saccharum. The sequence goes on along the minus strand of CM059867.1, from coordinate 20,284,002 downwards.
ATCTCTCACACACCAAATCACCATCTCTCTTAATAAAACCACAAGATTAGGTTTCGGTTTCAGTTTTTGGTGGTTTTAGTGGCAGTTTCGGTGGGGGTTTTTGTTGGTTTCTGTGGGGGTTTTTGGTGGTCTCATTTTCTTTCTCAATTTACCAAACTACCCTTAAGCTTAACAGTCAAACCATCATTTTTAACGGTTGGGGGGGAATGGCTAATTTTGAAACTAGAGGGGATAAAACGATGTTGCTGCAAACATTAGGGGGGAAATTAATAATATCCCAATTTAAAATGAATAATTTTTTGAACTTTTTAAAATTTAAATGAAAATTGGTATTTAAAAAAAAAAAATTGTTTGGGTGACGTCGCAATATTGCACGCTAAAATATTAAAATGAAAAAATTGCTGTAAAATCATTTTTCAGTAAAAAGATCTAAAACCTTAGTCAAAACTCAAAACCCGTTCAAGTTTCAGCAACTGACTCATTTTCTCAAACACTTGGCGTGCAACTCTCATGGCGTCGACACTCTTGCTTAGATTCTTGAAGAAAACCCACAAGTTCACAACAACGACAGCACCAATCTTGACGAGAACATGCCACATCCACATTGTGACAAGAAAGTTCCATGGAAGAATTAACAATCTGTGAGAGAAACCAACTTAAGGAAATTGAGCTTCAGTGCATCATCCGCGTCTTACGATCCCACAAAAGATACTTTCAGGCTCTCCAGGTCTATTATTATTGTTTTCTTTTTTGAGGGGAAATTCTTGATTTTGCTATGAACCGCTAAAATCTTACTATGGACAAAGATTATAGGGTTCGGAATGGCCCCAGTTTCAAACTCGGGTTCCAGGTTATCAAATATATATATACCTAAACAAAAGTGTTATCATTGTCAAATCAATTTCTAGCTTACTATTCTCTAGTGGTTCCGTAATAATCATCTTTAGCAAGATAAAGATTTTAGCAGTTCATAGCAAAATCAAGAATTTCCACTAAAAAAAGAAAAAAAAAATAATAGACTTGGGGAGCCTGAGAGTATCTTTTGTGGGAGACGCGGATGATGCGTTGGAGCTCAATTTCCTTAAGTTGGTTTCCCTCTTGAACCCATTTATCGAGAACCGGGATCAAACTGCAGGTAGTGTTGCCGAGAGGACTGATTCTTTAATACAAATTCTTCCATGGAACTTTCTTGTCACAATGTGGATGTGGCATGTTCTCGTCAAGATTGGTGCTGTCGTTGTTGTGAACTAGTGGGTTTTCTTCAAGAATCTAAGCAAGAGTGTCGACACCATGAGAGTTGCACGCCAAGTGTTTGAGAAAATGACTCAGTTGCTGAAACTTGAACGGGTTTTGACTAAGGTTTTAGATTTTTTTACTGAAAAAAGATTTTACAACAATTTGTTCATTTTAATATTTTAGCATAGGGTGCAATATTGCCACCTCACCCAAACAATTTTTTTTTTAAAGGTTCTCTTCTAAATTGTTATGTTAGAGAACGTCTTGTTGACAAGTCCCTTTCCCATATGCAGAAGATGAAGGAGATGGGTTTTGCAACTAGAGCTCTCAATTATAATGAACTTATGTACCTGTACAAGGGTAGTGGCCAATCGGAGAAGGTCCCTGAAGTGCTGTCAGATATGAAAAGGAATGGTATTTCTCCTGACAGCTTCACCTACAGAATTTGCATGAAAGTTTACGCGGCAAGATCTGATCTTAGGAGCATGGAGAGAATTTTACAAGAGATGGAGAGTCAGCCTAACATCACCATGGACAGGATTAGTTATTCTGCAGTGGCTAAAATCTCCATCAAAGCAGGTCTCAAAGAGAAAGCACTCATCTATCTGAAAAAAAGCGAGGAGATGATATCTAAAGATGCTGTAGGCTATAATCATTTGATTTGTCACTATGCAAGTCTTGGAAATAAAGACGAGATGATGAGGTTGTGGGGTCTCCAAAAAACCCATTGTAAGAAGCATGTCAACAGGGATTATATTACAATGATGAGTTGTTTGGTGAAGATTGATGAGTTGGAAGAACCTGAAAAGTTATTGATGGAGTGGGAGTCATCTTGCCATCGTTATGATTTCCGAGTTCCAAATGTTATCCTTGTTGGGTATTCTCAGAAGGGATTGATTGAAAAAGCTGAAGCAATTCTGAGAGACATAGTCAAAAGGGGGAAGACTCCAGTTCCTAATAGCTGGTCTATTATTGCAGCCGGCTATCTAGATAAGGATAATATGGAAAAGGCTTTTGAGTGCATGAAGGAAGCTCTTGCTTTACAAGCGGAAAATACGTTATGGAAACCTAAACCTTTATTGATTTCTAGCATATTATGTTGGGTTCGTGGTAACAGAAATGTTGATGAAGTGGAGGCTTTTGTGAGGTCGTTGAAGACTGATTCCAGAAATTAGGGAAATGTAGCATGCCTTTATTAAGGCATATATCGAATGAATAAGTGGATAGGTTCTTGGAGAGTTATGAAAGCTGCTAAAATAGATATAGACGAGGAAACATAGATGAATTTTCTTACTAATTATTATCTCGTAGTTAGCTGAAGTTCTGTGCTCTGAGTGGTTTATAGCATCGCAGATGTTTGTAATGCACACAATGTGAATATTTATGAATAACCATTGAAAAAGTTCCCCTTTATATACGACGATTGCTGCCCATTAGATGCATTTCAGAAACATGGTTATTCTTTATTTATTGTTCTTCCTCTCAACTTCTTCCTGATGAAGCAGATGGTTGAGGATTGTTGGGGAATTGGTTGCTTAGTTGGCTTTAAGATAACTTGGTTTGTAGAATTTTTGAGCTGCATTTGTGATAGCTGGGAATTTTTTGTTATGAGTTTGGTTAAAGTTAATAGAAATCATTGTTATTATTTTCACTTTTCCGGTTGGGAAACCCCTTAACTTTCCCCAAACTGTAATTGGTTTCTTCCACTAGGCGTAGTGGCAGTCACAGCCCCCAATTTTTGCACTGTCAACAACCATGGAGGGTTGTGCGAGTTGATCCCAGCGCATCGTCCGACTTACAATCCAACAAAATACGCACTGGCTCAACTGGTCTGTTACTTCTTTTGAGTGGAAATTTTTCATTTTGCTATGAATTGCTAAAATGTTGCTGAACATGATTATTGAACCACTAGAGAATAGTAAGGTAGAAATTGGTTTGATTATGATGGTACTTTTGTTTTGGGGTGTATATATATATACATTTATATTGATAACTTAGACCCGAGTTTGAAAATGGGGCCTTGCCGAACCTGCAATCATTGGAAAACAAGAAACTATGACCTTGACCTTTAGCCATGTAGGTACACATGAGTGGATTCGAACCCTAAACTATGACCTTGTAGGAGCAAACCACTGATCTCACCATTTTGCTAACCGTTCATGGGTTGCTTGGGTGTGTATTTATTAATAGCAATAGGTTTCCAAATATCAGCCTTTTAGGAGCAATGTTTCTAAGATTGGTGGCTTGAATTATTAGACCTTCAGCTAGGGAGTTCATATCATCAGTTGCAACTGTTGATAACTGTTTCATTGCAATCGGGATACATTATGTTTGTTCTTAATTTGTCTATAACTATACAGGATTTTGGCTTCCCTTAAGAACTTGGCAAGGAAATGCTATTGATGATAACGATTTTATATTTATCGCTTTATTAATCAAATTACAGATTATTTTTTTCAACCCTATTGATGCATAGAAAGTTGAGGATAAGAAACACAAGGATAAATTCTTCTTCTATTGCGTATAAACACCTTGCTCTTCAATGTTCAATGGTTTATTGCATCGCAGGTGCTTGTAATGCACCCAATGTGCAACAATTATAACATAACCGTTGGATATGGCTTGTATTACCATGTTTATCAAATGGGATTCAATCAATGCGGAAACTTCCTAGAGACGTGGGAAAAGTTTGTAAATTGGAAATCGTGTTTGAGAGAGGCTTGAAAGACTGAAGAAGGGTGAAGAACTGAAATCCAATGGGAATCGCGTCGCACCAACCACGGTCAATTCAAGTATGTTTAGTGCAGTTTAACCGCGGCGCGTGGACCGCGGTCTTCTGAGCGGTCAATTCCAGTGAAGTAACTGTGGTATAGGGCACGGGTGGCCAACCGCGACCCAAACCGCGGTTTAACGTAAATATGCGGAAAACGGGAAATCTTCAACGGAAAAAGGAAAAGGAAACGAAAAAGGAAAAAGAGTTTGTCTTCGTGCAGAACAGAAAAGTCTTGTGTGTAAATGAGATTGCAAAGAGTTTGTACAGAAAAGTCTTTTTTATTTATTTATTTTATTTTATTTTTTTCAGATTGCAAAGTGTTGTTTATTTTTCTTCCGTTTCGGTGTGGAATTAATCTGTCCTCGATTGAAGATGATTTTTGTCTTTCCAAATTGAAAGGAAAAAAAAAATAAAAAAACTTTGAAGGTTTCTTTTCTTTGATTTTTTGCATAATTATTTTTTAAGATTTTTGGGTCCTTTTTTATAATTTTTCTTTTGATTGATTTGCAGTTAAAAATGTTTTGGGTTTGTTACATAATTTATTATAAATTATTATTATTTTGTAAAAAGACATTTTTATCCCTTAATCATAGTCAATGGTTAGTCAAATGGTTAATCAATGAAATCAAGGGGATGTTTGTATCATTTTAACAAAAGTTGCAGCTCATTGCAATATTGCATAACCTCACGGAAGTTATGCAATTTTCCCTAATTTTTTTTCCCACCCAGCCACCCTCACCCGAATATACAAATTATTTTAATTTAATTTTTTTCCTCATTCGACTCCTTTTTCAAAAACTTTAAGCGTTACCAATGAACAAAAAAATTATCGTATTATTTGTATAGGCAAAAAAAATCTTCATAAATCAACACTTAAAAAAAAAAAAAAAAAAAAAATTGTTTGTTTACTATTGTAAATCATTAAAAATATATATATATATATATTGTTTGGGTGACGTGGCAATATTGCACCCTATGCTAAAATATTAAAATGAAAAAATTGTTGTAAAATCCTTTTTCAGTAAAAAAATCTAAAACCTCAAGTCAAAACCCGTTCAAGTGTCAGCAACTGACTCATTTTCTCAAACACTTGGCGTGCAACTCTCATGGCGTCGACACTCTTGCTTAGATTCTTGAAGAAAACCCACAAGTTCACAACGACGACAGCACCAATCTTGACGAGAACATGCCACATCCACATTGTGACAAGAAAGTTCCATGGAAGAATTAACAACAATCTGTATTCAAGAATCAGTCCTCTCGGCAACACTACCTGCAGTTTGGTCCCGGTTCTCGATAAATGGGTTCAAGAGGGAAACCAACTTAAGGAAATTGAGCTCCAGTGCATTATCCGCGTCTTACGATCCCACAAAAGATACTCTCAGGCTCTCCAGGTCTATTATTATTATTTTCTTTTTTTAGGGGAAATTCTTGATTTTGCTATGAACTGCTAAAATCTTGCTAAAGATGATTATTATGGAACCACTAGAGAATAGTACGCTAGAAATTGATTTGACAATGATGACACTTTTGTTTAGGTATATATATATTTGATAACCTAGAACCCGAGTTTGAAACTGGGGCCATGCCGAACCCTATAATCTTTGGGAAACAAGAAACTATGGCCATTGGCCTCGTAGGTGCCCATGAGGGTATTCGAATAGTTTCGACCATTTTGCTAACCTCTCATGCGTTGTTTGAGTGTATATTAATTGAAATAGGTTTCCATATATGAGCCTTTCAAGTATTCTTAGGAGCACTTTTAATGTTTCTCTAATTAGTAAACAGTAATTTGTTCACCGCTCAATGTGTTTTGATGGTAAAGGGCGTTCATTCGGTGTGATAATGTCTAAAGTTCGAGTTGCCCTGCAAAGTAATAGTGATTTATTTAATTGTGTTTCTTGTAATTATGTGCAAGTAAAACTTATGCTGGTTAATTAATTTCTGTTTAAAGATGTGATATCAAAACATTTCTTTGTAATTATTTAAAAAAAAAAACACTTTGTAAAGATCATAATGTTATTTAATTTGTTATAAGGGAAGATTGGTCATATGAATTATTAGACCTTGAGCTTGTGAGCTCGTATCATCAATTGCAACTGATAGTATCAACTATAACCGTCACTGCAAGGAATTTGATTCATAAGTGTATATATATATATATTTTTCCTTATACCATCACTGGATTCTTTGTGGTTCAGGTTTCTGAGTGGATGAGCAACAGTGATCTGCAGTTTTCAGTAGGTGATCGTGCTGTGCAGTTGAATTTGATTGGTAGAGTTCGGGGGATACAGTCTGCGGAGAGCTACTTCAATAGTTTAAGCGATGAATATAAAATTGACAAAATTTATGGTGCTCTTCTAAATTGTTATGTCAGAGAACGTCTTGTTGACAAGTCCCTTTCCCATATGCAGAAGATGAAGGAGATGGGTTTTGCAACTAGAGCTCTCAATTATAATGAACTTATGTACCTGTACAAGGGTAGTGGCCAATCAGAGAAGGTCCCTGAAGTGCTGTCAGATATGAAAAAGAATGGTATTTCTCCTGACAGCTTCACCTACAGAATTTGCATGAAAGCTTATGCGGCAAGATCTGATCTTAGGAGCATGGAGAGAATTTTACAAGAGATGGAGAGTCAGCCTAACATCACCATGGACTGGATTAGTTATTCTGCAGTGGCTAAAATCTACATCAAAGCAGGTCTCAAAGAGAAAGCACTCATCTATCTGAAAAAAAGCGAGGAGATGATATCTAAAGATGCAGTAGGCTATAATCATTTGATTTGTCACTATGCAAGTCTTGGAAATAAAGACGAGATGATGAGGTTGTGGGGTCTCCAAAAAACCCATTGTAAGAAGCATATCAACAGGGATTACATTACAATGATGGGTTGTTTGGTGAAGATTGGTGAGTTGGAAGAAACTGAAAAGTTATTGAAGGAGTGGGAGTCATCTTGCCATCGTTATGATTTCCGAGTTCCAAATGTTATCCTTGTTGGGTATTCTCAGAAGGGATTGACTGAAAAAGCTGAAGCAATTCTGAGAGACATAGTCAAAAGGGGGAAGACTCCAGTTCCTAATAGCTGGACTATTATTGCAGCCGGGTATCTAGATAAGCATAATATTGAAAAAGCTTTTGAGTGCATGAAGGAAGCTCTGGCTGTACAAGCGGAAAATAAGTCATGGAGACCTAAACCTTCATTGATTGCTAGCATATTATATTGGGTTCGTAATAACAGAAATGCCGATGAAGTCGAAGCTTTTTTGAGGTCATCGAAGACTGTGATTCCAGAAACTACCTTGATTAAGGAATATATAGGAGGGAAAGATGTGGACGGGCTCTTGGAGAATTTGAAAGCTGCTGAAATAGATGGAGATGAGGAAACTAAAGATGATCCTTGTAATGCAAACAATGTGCAACAATTATAACACAATTACTTCCTCACCCATAAAGTTGAAATTCACAATTGCTAAAATAGATGGAGATGAATTTATGAACAAAGATGATTCCTTGGATGGATTTCTGATAGCATAATTATGCTCTGAGTGGTCTATAGCATTGCAGAATGCAGATGCTTGTAATGCACACAATGTGAATATTTATGAACAGGAAACAAGAACATATATAGAAGCCTAGCTGGTGGGTATGTTTTTCCTTCTTTTTTTTTACCGATTACTATTTCTCTCTATCCAATCTCTGAATCTGATATCACGAGAAAGACTAGAGATAAAGATGATTTATATATTGATGAAGAAAAGGTGTTTCATTAAAAAAAAAAAAAAAAAAAACTGAAGTAATGGATCTGTGTTTGTGTTTGTGATGGTGTTTAAAAAACCGTAGAAGATGCACCTGTGTTTGAGTTTGTGGAAGAAAAGAAACCGTAATTTAAATAAAGTAGCATTACTCTAAAATAAATCCGCCAAACTCCAATGAATAATAGAATGAATACACCCCCTAAGAATATTTTTTTTAAGTGTCCCCCATAGCCCCATGGTAGTCCGCCCTTGGATGTTTGTAATGCACACAATGTGCGGCAATTATAACATAATCTCCTTGGTCCTCACCCATAAAGTTGAAATTCACAAGTCTAATGTACTATTAGGCACCGTTTGGTGTGCGGGATTGGATTGGACTATTTCATGGGATTGGATTGGATTAAGATGGGACTTGAATTAGATGAGATTGGATTGGACAGGACTGGAGTAAATTAATACTATACTGTGTTTGGAGAAACATGGGACTAGATTGAATTAATACCACGTTTTATTTGGTGAAACATGGGATTGGATTAAATAATCCTCCCTCCTCCGTTGACTCACTTTCTTCACTCATCAGACTCCTCTCTTTCTCTGCTATATTCTCTACTTCATTTCACTCCTTTCTTTCTCTCCATCTCTCTCTCTCCTCTCTTCTATACTTCGTTTTCACTCCTCTCTTTTTTTCTTTCATTTTCTTTCAGTTTCTTGGTAACCAAACACGCCGCCATGGGACTGATTTTTGTGGTGGTCTGGTAGGATGCGTCATCTCCGGTAACGCTCGTGGTCTGTTCCACGTTCTGCTTCGTTCTTTGTTTTTTTTTTTTTTTTTTAAATTTCTTTTTTCTTTTCTTTTTTGAACAGATGTGCAAGTTGTTTTTTGATTGGAATTATTTTGGTGTCTAATTTGTGTTTTGGAATTCAATTTCTGTTGGGGATTGAAAGAATATGAAGAATCTGGGATTGTGAAGTTAGATATTGTTTTAATTGATAATATGTGCTTAGTGTTGGAGTGTAGAATTGATGAAGAAGGGTTTTGTGAAGATCAGGTGGTCTGGTTCAATTTTTTTTTATAAATTATTTTGTATATTTTTTTGTTTAAAATTTGGTGGTGGTAGTGGTGGTGGCGGCGATGGTGCTGGGTGGTGGTGGCGACGGTGGCGGTCTGAAGATCTGGGTTTGGTTGAATGACGATGAGAAACCAGTGATGAAATGGGTTGGCGTGGTTTGCAGGTTTGGTGAAAATAATCCCAGGACAACTAAAGTTGGGGTGTGTGGTGGGTTTATTTAGTCCCACAATCATGGGATTAAATTTGCTGTTGGGATTAGTAATCCCATTTCAAAAACAAGGCCAAACGCCGGACTGGGACTAAAATAGTCCAATCCCAGTCCAATCCGGTGTGCCAAACAGGGCCTTAGGGATGTCAATTCCATTTTAACCCGTGGGACCCATCCGAACCAAATCTTTTAGTTGAGGGTTTGGGTTGTGATAGTAGAACATGTGGGTGGGTTTGAGTTTGAAATTTCAACCCGTCATGGGTTCGGGTTTGGAAAAAAATCCAAACCAAAACCCGTGAATCCACTTGATATTAAAAATAATTTAATATTAATTATATTAAGTATTAAAATTTGAACTTTAAATTAAGCTTGAAAATATTATGAAAAATAAAATAAATATATTCATTCACTTCAACAAATGCTATCAATAAATGTTAAATACCGTTTGTATAGAAGTAAATTGTGAATCTCATTTCCTTATGTTTTTTCAATGTTCCCACATTGAAAAAGTTTAAATAAGTTCTAAAAAAAAAAAAAAAAGGTTCACCCTTTACTTCTATATAAGTGGTATTTGTCTCAATTGGGGTTTACACAATTTTGTGCAACTATAAACAAAGTTACATACAGCTGCAATTACACCTAAACTTAGGGTATGTTTTTAAAATTTACCCTGTAAAATTTAAATGGAAATCGTGTATATAAATAATTTGTTAGGGTGGCGTGGCAATATCTGCACCCTACAATAGAATATAAAAATGAACAAATTGTTGTAAATTGTAATATCTAAAACCCTAGTCAGAACACTTTCAAGTTTCAGCAACTGACTCATTTTCTCAAACACTTGGCTTGCAACTCTCTCATGGCGTCAACACTCCTCAGAATCTTGAAGAAAACCCACAACTTCACAATAACGACCGCCCCAATCTTGACGAGAACATGCCACAGCCACACTGTGACAGCAAACGACAATCTGCTTTCAAGAATCAGTCCTCTCGGCATGGATACCAGTTTGGCCCCGGTTATCGATAAATGGGTTCAATAGGGCAACCAACTTAAGGAACTTGAGCTCCAGCGCATCATCCGCCACTTACGATCCCACAAAAGATACTCTCAGGCTCTCCAGGTCTATTATTTTTTTTTTTTTCCTTTTTTAGGGGAAATTCTTGATTTTGCTTTGAACGGCTAAAATCTTGCTAAACGTGATTATTATGGAACCACTAGAGAATAGTAAGCTAGAAATTGAGTTGATAATGATGACACTTTTGTTTAGGTGTATATATATATATATATATATATTTGATAACCTAGAACCCGAGTTTGAAATTGGGGCCATGCCGAACCCTATAATCTCTGGGAAACAAGAAACTACGTAGGTAGGTGCCCATGAGGGTATCCGAATAGGTTCGACTATTTTGCTAACCTCTCATGCGTTGTTTGGGTGTATATTAATAGGAATAGGTTTCCATATATGAGCCTTTCAAGTATTCTTAGGAGCAATGTTAATGTTTCTCTAATGAGTAAATAGTAATTTGTTCACCGCCCAATGTGTTTTGATGGTAAAGGGCGCTCATCCGGTGTGATAATGTCTCAAGTTAGAGTTGCTTATAAAGTGGTATATATAGTGATATGTTTAATTGTGTTTCTTGTAATGATGTGCAAGTAAAATTTATGCTGGTTAATTAATTTCTGTTTAAAGATGTGATATCAAAACATTTCTTCGTAATTTTTTTATTTTTTTTAAAAACACTCCGTAAAGATCGTAATGTTATTTAATTTGTTTTAAGGGAAGATTTGTGGCATGAATTATTAGACCTTGAGCTAGTGAGTTCATATCATCAATTGCAACTGATAGTATTTATTATCAACGTCACTGCTGGGAATTTAATTCATATATTATTATTAATTTTTTCCTTATACCATTGCTGGATTCTTTTTGGTTTTCAGGTTTCTGAGTGGATGAGAGACAGTGATCTGCACTTTAGAGTATGTGACCGAGCTGTGCTGTTGGATTTGATCCGTAGAGTTCGGGGCGAGAGGCTGAAGAGAGCTACTTCAAAAGCTTTAGCTACTTCAATAGTTTAAATAAAATTGACAAAAATTATTGTTCTCTTCTAAATTGAAATTAAAGATGATCCTTGTAATGCACACAATGTGCAACAATTATAACACAATTGCTAAAATAGATGGAGATGAAGAACCAAGATGATTCCTTGGATGAATTTCTGATAGCATAATTATTCTCTTGTATTTTAGCTGAAGTTCGTTGCTCTGAGTGGTTTATAGCATTGCAAATGCTTGTAATGCACACAATGTGAATATTTATGAACAGGAAACAAGAACATATATAGAAGCCAATCTGGTGGGTATGTGTTTCCTTTTTATTTTTTACCAATGACTATTCCTCTCTATCCAATCTGTCAAATTCCAATCTCTGAATCCGATAGCATCTAAACAGATATCACGAGAAAGACAATTGCCTTTGATTGATTGATCGAGATTGTGCTGCATGAAAACGAAGGGAGGATTGGAGGGGAGAGAGTAGAGATAGGAGAAATTTTATTGATGAAGATTTGAATAAAGATGATTTATATATGGGAAAATTGCACAAACTTACCTTAACGTTTCCCATTATGGTATAATATTCAACTAATGCCTTTAATTGCACAAACAACTCCTCCTTTTAGTCAACTTTAGTTAAAAATAGCCATTGACCATGATTTTTTTTTTAAAGCCCAAAATTGCCCTTTATTTAAAACATTATCTACTTTAAATTATTATAATATAAAAAATAAATACTAAACATAATCCTTTTTAAATAAAAAAAATTCAAAAATAATATATTAAAAACAAAACAATTTAAGAAAACGTTATTTTGAGAAAATACAATTTAATAATATATTAAAAAAAAAACAAAAAAAAAAAAACGTTATTTTGAGAAAATATAATTTAAAATTATGCAAGTCTAATATAAATAGTGGTAATGTGCTACATATTTTTAAAATTTAAAACATTTTTTTTTATTTAAAAAGATTATGTTTAGTATATTTTTTTTTAAAAATTTTTGAACCAAAATATAATGCGTAATTTATATTGAGTCAAATTATTTTGTCTTATAGAGATGAACATTGAATAAATTTTCAGTGCTACTGTATTTTATTATGACAAATGATTATATTTTTATTTCAAATCTTGATGATTTTATTTATATTTGTGGTTAGAATACTAAACATAATCATTTTTAAATAAAAAAAAATTTAAAAATAATATAATAAAAACAAAAAAAATTCAAAAATATGTAACACATTACCACTATTCATATTAAACTTGCATAATTTTAAATTATATTTTCTCAAAGTAACGTTTTTGTTGTTTTGTTTTTAATATATTATTAAATTGTATTTTCTCAAAATAACGTTTTCTTAAATTGTTTTGTTTTTAATATATAATTTTTGAATTTTTTTTATTTAAAAAGGATTATGTTTAGTATTTATTTTTTATATTATAATAATTTAAAGTAGATAATGTTTTAAATAAAGGGCAATTAAGATTTTTTTTTTGTAATAAAGTGTAGGGGCAATTTTGGGCTTTCAAAAAAAAAAAATCATGGTCAATGGCTATTTTTAACTAAAGTTGACTAAAAGAAGGGTTTGTTTGTGCAATTAAAGGCATTAGTTGAATATTATGCCATAATGGGAAACGTTAGGGTAAGTTTGTGCAATTTTCCCTTTATATATTGATGAAAAAAAAGGTGTTTCATTAAAAAAAAAAAAAAAAAAAAAACTGAAGTAATGGATCTGTGTTTGTGTTTGAGATGGTAGAACCGTAGAAGATGCACCTGTGTTTGAGTTTGAGGAAGAAAAGAAACCGAAATGTGTTTCTCCAGAGCAGAAACAGAGAAACACAGGACCCAGACAAAGCAGGGAAAACAACAGCAGGCCACAAGCAAAGGGAGGCCAGAACTAGTTCTATCGGTCATTACAAATATCATTAGGAACACAGATAGGGTGACCAAACCTCCAGGCATGATCCTTCCTACACTGAAGAGCCCTTATAGCAGGATCAGAAGTGACCTTGTTCGAACCTTTCTTTCCCAGAAGAATAGAAGGGATGCCATTAACTTCCATGAGACCAATAATATCACTGATAATATTCCCTCTGCTAGAATTAAGATGGGAGTCCTTATTGACCATATCAACCACAATGGCAACATCTGATTCGACAGAGAAAGGAAGGAGGCCACACATATAACCAAATTTCAAACCTCTGAGGATGAACACCAGATTGGCCGTAGAAAACTGTAGACCAGAATCCAAAAAAAGGCTGCAGGAAGACAAGACAGAACCTTCATGACTCCTTAACACAATGCCAAAACCAGTTCTCCTATTACCAAAATATGTGATAGCCCTACAATTAATCTTGAAGGAATCCAAAGAAGGAGGGGACCAAAAGCTGGGCAAAGGAACGGAGGCCACAGGGGAAATAGAGATAATATCATTTCTACCGCTGAAGGAACTGAAATAATTTTTGCTCCAGCTTAGGATGGATTTGGTGTCAACCTTTTTAGCATCAAAAAGAAAAGAGTTCCTAGCATACCAAGACCACACAATAATACAGAGCAGACCCAAATCAACTAAACTTAGCTTTCTGAAATTTTCATAGATAAAGTCCATAAAATTTGTGAAAGTACCTGATGAGATATGATGTAACTCAGCCCATTCTCTGCGAACTTGGGTTAACTTTCTACAATTCCAGAGAGCATGAAGAGTAGATTCATCTTTGATGTAGCAGCGCTGGCACTTTCCATCCAGCTTTACACCTCTTTTGGCATGGTTAACTCTTGTCGGAATCCAGTTATTCCGGGCTTTCCAGACAAAAATCTTGATTTTCAGGGGGATAGGGATTTTCTGGAGGGTTTTCCACCAAGCGTTTGTGGGACTGATACCTGAATCTTGTAGCCGCTTCTATCCGAGTAGTTACCCGAATCTTCATAATGCCAAATCTAAGTATCCTTGTGTCTGTTTGATCCCAGGGGAATGCTCAAGATGTCATCAGCATCCTCTTTGGAGAAGTGGTGCTTTATTCGGCAAACATCCCAGCCACCAAAAGTGGAGAGAAGGCTGTCAACAGTGGCACTAATACCCAAAACCGGCTAAATTGCTGTTACCAGCAATGTTATTGGATAGTTTCCAGTCTTTATATTTCAATCAAAGGGTTTATAAAAATTAAGGATTTAAAAATTAAAACAAAAATAAACTCAATTCCCTCTCACAAAACTGCCCAGTAATATTGCTGGTATCCCCCCTGACAGCTTCAGCTAAAGAATTTGCATGACCGCTTATGGAGAGAATTTTACAAGAGATGGAGAGCCGGCCTGACATCACCATGGACCGGGTTACTTATTCCTCAGTGGCTGATATCTACATCAAAGCAGGTCTTAATGAGAAAGCACTCATCTTTCTGAAAAAATGCGAGGAGAAGATATCTAAAGATGCATCAGGCTATAATCATTTAATTTCTCACTATGCAAGTCTTGGAAATAAAGATGAGATGATGAGGTTGTGGGGTCTCCAATTAACCGAGTGTGAGATGCATATCAACAGAGATTACATTACAATGATGTATTCTTTGGTGAAGATTGGTGAGTTGGAAGAAACTGAAAAGTTATTGACGGAGTGGGAGTCATCTTGTGATCGTTATGATTTCCGAGTGCCAAATGCTCTCCTTATTGGGTATTGTGAGAAGGGAATGATTGAAATGCTGAAGAATTGCTGAGAGACATAGTCAAAAGGGGGAAGACTCCAATTCCTGATAGCTGGTATATTATTGCAGCAGCTTATCTAGATAAGGATAATATGGAAAAGGCTTTTGAGTGCATGAAGGAAGCTCTGGCTGTACAAGCGGAAAATAAGTTTTGGAGACCTAAACCTTCATCGATTTCTAGCATATTAGATTGGGTTCGTGATAACAGAAATGCCGATGAAGTTGAAGCTTTTATGAGGTCGTTGAAGACTGGTTCCAGAAACTACCTTGATTAAGGAATATATCGTAGGGAAAGAAGTGGATGGTCGCTTGGAGAGTTGTGAAAACTGCTAAAATAGATTGAGATGAGGAATAGAGATGATTCCTTGGATGAATTTCTGATAGCCAGTTGTGGGTTTCCCATACTAATCATTCTCTCGTATTTAGCTGAAGTTCTTTGCTCTGAATGGTTGCAGATGCTTGTAATGCACACAATTTCCTCTATGCAATTCAGAAACATGGTTAATTCTTTATTTCAGAAACATGGGCTCTTGAAGGATGAAATTTTAAGAAACTGTTAACCGCCTTTTTTGGCAGGGTTCCAAAAAAGAATTTTCCATCAATGCCAAGGTCATTTGATTGTTGAAAAAATGAACCCAGGGTCCTGAGGATCCGCTACCGCACTTGGTACCCGGTACCCGGTACCCCACACCTGGTACCCTGTACCCTGTACCCCGCGCCCGGTACCCCGTACCCCGTGCCTGGCACTCGGTACCCCACACCTGGTACCCGGTACCCCGCACTCAGACCGGTCCTCCAACCACCTCCCAACCACCTAACATAGAAGGCGTCAACAATGGAGGTCGTAATGCACCATCTGTCAGATTACCAAGGAAGAGATCAAGCTACCATAATAGACTGAATATGACAACATTTAAGTAAACAAGGAAATTGCCTTGTTCCCGCCATTCAAGAGTCACATTCAAAAGTGGAGTCAACTCTTTCAGTTCTAAAAGGAATCACTTGATTCCAAGGAATCACTTGATTCCAGGGAATCAATCCCATGATCTTCTCGCCTATCGCCATGGAACGCCCCGTAAATTGCTAGGTCATTAGACTGAATTTATATGAGTGAACAACAAAAAATAAGACCTATATATATGACATGACATTCGACAGCAATGGGGATCCCTCTTTTCTGAGAAGACAAGATCTTCTTCTTCTTCTTTTCTATGGAGACACCATCTCCAATTGTTGTAAGCTCTTCAGAGCGTTTATGTGGTATTACCTTACTACTTTTGTAAGCTCCTAGGAGCATGCCTTATTCATAAATAATATAAAGGATGGTCGCTCTCTCCACTGGATACTACCTAGGGTTTTTTAGCATGTGATCACATGTGATGCTTTTTCCTCCTAGGCCTGTCCACCTTCTATCATAAGACTTGTCATTCTCTCCCTCGTATCTATTTTATTATGCATGTATGTGAGTTATATTCCAACCCCGCAGGTTTTTAGCTCTCTTATCCTCCTATTTGCATGCCAAGTCATACAAAAAGAAAGGGAAAGAACCTTTAAACTAGCTGGAAGAACCAAGGTGGTTTCATCCTTCATGACCACATCTATATCACTAAAGAACTCCTATCCCTCCTCCTACTTGCTTGCTATCTAGATCGGGGAACTATAGAGGAGATCTAGAAAAGAGTATCAGTTACGGGGTACAGGGTACGGGGTACAAGGTACGGGGTACGGGGTACGGGGTACGGGATACAGGATATGGGATACGGGATACGGGGTACCGGGTACAAGGTATCAGGGTCAAAGCCCCTCACACCAGCAAGGGAACCTCAAGCGTCTCACCACATGCTTGAATCACCCCGACGAGCGGGATGATTTTTCTCCTACCTACTGCACCTTACTCTAGACTTTTGTACTCATGCAAAACCATGGTACCTAGAGGTATCTACCCCTCCGTAGACTACCATGTAGCAGTTTGAGGGTGTTAATTGAAATTCCTCACTCTGAGCGAATTTTTGGTTAACAGAAACCATGTACGGTTGTTTGAAGTATGTAACATAAGAAGTATGTAGCATAAAAGAACACAAATTTCATTTACGATGAAAAGAAAAATACATAGTTTGCATTTACTAAAACAAATCCATCAAACTCCGATGAATTTTAGAATGAATACACCCTTAAGAATTTTTTTTTTTAAGTGGGCGCCATAGCCCCACGGTGGTCCGCCGTTGGATGTTTATAATGCTAATGCACACGATATGCAACAATTATAACATAAACTCCTCAGTCCTCACCCATAAAGTTGAAATTCACAAGTCTACAAGTCTACAACTGATGTTCATTTCTAGCATGATGGCAATTCTCTTATTAACTAACGGTTTTTTATTTATTTGAAATATTACATAAATTTAGGGTTTTTTAGGAAATAAAGAAAATTCGAACCCACGACCTCATAGTATAGATGTGAGGGGTTTATTTAAATCATATTGTCATATCTTATGCATATTTTATAAACATATTTTGGCATTCTCTTAACCCATGAGGCCATGACCCATTGGCAGTTGAGATTTTTTTAAGATGATAAAAATGTCATTTAATTGTATTATAAAAGATTATCCAAACATTATAAAAAAAGGCGTAAATACATTAATATCCCTTAAGTTTAACATAAAGACGATTGTAGAGCAAGTTTAAGTTTTTTTGCTCAAATTTCCAATGCCATTAATTTCAGTCCATTAGTGACTAATGAGTAACGCTGGAAGGATATTTTTGAATTTTTTGAATTGATTTAAATTTAATTATTTTCCCCTTATTAGTAATTTCACTCAAGGATGCTTTTATAATATAAAATGAGAAATGCTATTGATAATCTATTAATTATCTGTTTACACTTCATTTTAATTTTATTTATATTAATGATAATTTTAACTGGAATTAAAATTACTAAATAAGACAAGAAAGTTCTAAAGACACTCCAAATAATTTTTTTTAGAAAACAAGTTTTTTTCCATCTTTAGTTTAGTTTTTTTTTTTTCTTTTCCTATTTTACAAACCCTAAAATAATTTTTTTTTTCACATACCATCAAACCCTCCATCATTATCATGACCATATATATATATATATATATATATATATATAGTTTTCCTTACAGTTCAACCAAATTTGAAATTTAATTTTAAAAAATAATTAAAAAAAATACCACCCACGTTCTATCATCACAATAACTAGAAAAAATTATACATATATCACTTTCTTTTTTCCAGGAAAATACATTAATTTTTTTTTTAATTAATAGAATTTTTTTTTTTAACTCAACTTAAAATCCAAAAGAGAAAAACAAATATTGTTTTCCTATTTTCACAGTTTGATCTCTAAAACAGTTTTCTTATTGTTTTGATCTCCTCACTTTTGTTCAGTTTTATTTTTATTTGATTATAAAATGGAGTATCTTTAGAATTTTTTTTAAAAAATTTTTTTTTTTAAATGGAGTGTCTTTACTCTTTAGAACATGAGTGTCAAAAGATAAAATGGAGAATTTTGAAAAAAAAGAAGTGTCTTTTAAATTTTTTAAAATTTGAATTTTTAGAATGGAACGTTTGTAGAAATGAAATGTAAAAAGAAAAACATTAAATTATAAGGAGAAACTTTCATATAAAATTTTAATGAAAATAAGGTATTACAAATAATTGGTTTGGGTGGTGTTGCAATATCTCCGTCCTACGATAAAATATGAAAATGAACAAATTGTTGTAAAATCATTTTTAAGTAAAATATAAAATCTTTTTGAGTAAAATATCTAAAACCCAATCTTTATGCGGAAGTTCCACCATGAGGTTTAAACCTTGAAAATTGTAAAACATTTATCTCATTTTTGGCTATAAAATCCTAAAAGTGGGAGTTTGTACTTTGTAGTCCATATGTAATCTTTACCCGAAAGTAATAGTTTTTTGGACCGTGATGGTAGGTCTAATCTAAGTAGGTCCAATGGTAGTGGCAATTAAAAAAAAAAGAACGAATTACATCCACCTCCCCTGAGTTTTGCTAAATTACAGATGAAAACGACTTTATCATTAAATAATACTCACCTCCCCTCCCGTTAGTCAACGTCAGTTACATTTAGCATTTGACCTCGTCAGACCATATAAAAGTCCAAAATACCCCTAAGTATGTCTATGTACTTTTATAACCCCAGAAAAAGACAAAAACTAACAACAGAAAATCAAATTACAAATAAAATAAAAATAAAAGGAAATTTATTAATTAAATAAAACAATATTTAAAAAATAAATATAGAAGTTTATTTATATATTTATTTTTCGGTGTGATTTCGGTGGGTTTGGTGTTTGAGTGGTGGTGGTGGCGGCAAGGGTTTGGGTTGTGGAGAAGATGGTGACTGGAAGAAGATGATGAAGAAGATAAAATTTGGGTTTTAAATATTTTGCCTTTGTGTATATATATATATATATATATATATATTTGTAAGGCATATGTATATATATATATATATATATATATATATCAATATATTTTCATATAAGGCAAATATAAATATATATATATATATATTTATATCAATATATTTTCTTTTTTCGTTTCAGAATATATATATATATATATATATATTTATTTTCCTTTTTATTTTCCTTTTGTATCAGTATTTTTTTTATTTTTAATCTGACATGTACAGTATATAAGTTATGAAAGGATGAAATTACCCTTCCTCATAAGGTCAACGGTTAGATTAGACGGACGTTGACTGACGGGAGGGGAGGTGAGTGTTATTTAATGATAAAGTCATTTTCATCTGTAATTTAGCAAACCTCAGGTGGGTGGGTGTAATTCGTTCAAAAAAATAAAATAAAAAAAATCTAAAACCCTAGTCAAAAGTCCCATTAAAGTTTCAGCAACTGACTCATTTTCTCAAACACTTGGCTTGCAACTCTCTCATGGCGTCAACACTCCTCAGAATCTTGACGAAAACCCACAACTTCACAATAACGACCGCACCAATCTTGACGAGAACATGCCACAGCCACACTGTGACAGCAAAGCCCAATAGAAGATTTAACAACAATCTGTTTTCAAGAATCAGTCCTCTCGGCGTAGATACCAGTTTGGTCCCGGTTCTCGATAAATGGGTTCAAGAGGGCAACCAACTTGAGGAAACTGAGCTCCAGCGCATCGTCCGCGACTTACGATCCCACAAAAGATACTCGCAGGCTCTCCAGGTCTATATTTTTTTAAGGAGAAATTCTTTATATTGCTATGAATTGCTAAAATGTTGTTAAAGATAATTATGGAACCACCAGAGAGTAATAATCTAGTAATCGATTTGATAATGATGACACTTTTGTTTGGGTATATGTGTATTTGATAATCTAGAACCCGAGTTTGAAACTGGGGCCCTGCCGAACCCTACAATCTTTGGGTCTCATGGGTTGTTTCGGTGTATATTAATAGCAATAGGTTTCTATATATCAGCCTGTCAAGTATTCTTTAGGAGCAATGTTTCTCTTGTTAGTAATTAGTTATATGGTCATGGCTTTTTTTCTTTGGTGGTAAAGAACGCTCATTCAACCTGTTAATGTCTCAGGTCCGCAGGCGGTGTAAGTAAATAGTAATTTGTTTTTAACTGTGTCTTGTAGTGATGTGACTTGTGAAGAAAAATAAGGTGAGTAAAACTTATGATAGTTGATTAATATCTGTTTAAAGATGTGCTGTCAAGACATTTTTTCGTAATTATTTCAAAAAGCAAAAAAGAAAAAAATATTTTTTCGTAATGATCATAATGAATACGTTAATCTTTTGTTTTAAGGGAAGATTGGTGGCATAAATTATTAGGCCTTGAGCTAGTGAGTTCATATCATCAATTGCAACTGATAATATCAACGTCACTGCTGGGAATTTGATTCATATATTATTATTAATTTTTTCCTTATACCATTGCTGGATTCTTTGTGGTTTTCAGGTTTCTGAGTGGATGAGAAACAGTGATCTCCAGTTTTCAGTAGGTGACCGAGCTGTGCAGTTGAATTTGATTGGTAGAGTTCGGGGGCTAGAGGCTGCAGAGAGCTACTTTAATAGTTTAAGTGATGAAGATAAAATTGACAAAATTTATGGTTCTCTTCTAAATTGTTATGTCAGAGAAGGTCTTGTTGACAAGTCTGTTTCCCATATGCAGAAGATGAAGGAGATGGGTTTTGCAACTAGAGCTCTCAATTATAATGACCTTATGTGCCTGTACAAGAGTAGTGGCCAATCGGAGAAGGTCCCTGAAGTGCTGTCAGATATGAAGAAGAATGGTATCTCCCCTGACAGCTTCAGCTACAGAATTTGCATGAAAGCTTATGCAGAGAGATCTGATCTTAGCAGCATGGAGAGTATTTTACAAGAGATGAAGAGCCAGCCTAACATCACCATGGACTGGATTAGTTATTCTGCGGTGGCTAATATCTACATCAAAGCAGGTCTTAAAGAGAAAGCACTCATCTATCTGAAAAAATGCGAGGAGAAGATATCTAAAGATGCAGTAGGCTATAATCATTTGATTTCTCACTATGCAAGTCTTGGAAATAAAGATGAGATGATGAGGTTGTGGGGTCTCCAAAAAACTGAGTGTAAGAAGCATATCAACAGGGATTATATTACAATGATGGGTTCTTTGGTGAAGATTGGTGAGTTGGAGGAAACTGAAAAGTTATTGACGGAGTGGGAGTCATCTTGCCATCGTTATGATTTCCGAGTGCCAAATGTTCTCCTTATTGGGTATTGTCAGAAGGGAATGATTGAAAATGCTGAAGAATTGCTGAGAGACATAGTCAAAAGGGGGAAGACTCCTGTTCCTAGTAGCTGGTCTATTATTGCAGCCGGGTATCTAGATAAGGATAATATGGAAAAGGCTTTTGAGTGCATGAAGGAAGCTCTGGCTGTACAAGCGGAAAATAAGTTATGGAAACCTAAACCTTCATTGATTTCTAGCATATTAAATTGGGTTCGTGATAACAGAAATGTTGATGAAATTGAAGCTTTTGAGAAGTCATTGAAGAATGTGATTCCAGAAAATAAGGAAACGTAGCATGCCTTTATTAAGGCATATATCGGAGGGATTGAAGTGGATGGGTTCTTGGAGAGTACGAAAGCTGCTAAAATAAACTGAGATGAGGAAACAAAGATGATCCCCACTTATGGGTTTCCCTTACTAATTATTCTCTTGTACTTTAACTGAAGTTCTTTTGCTCTGAGTGGTTTATAGTGTCGCTGGTGCTTGTAATGCACACAATGTGAATATTTATTGATAACCATTTAAAAAGTTACCTTTTATATACGCCGATTGCTCCCCATTAGATGCATTTCAGAAACATGGTTATTCTTTATTTTTGTTCTTCCTCTTAACATCTTCCTGATGAGGCAGATGCTCGAGGATATGTTGCGGAATTTGTTGCTTAGTAGAATCTTTGAGCTGCATATGTGATAGCTGGGATTTATTTTTTATGAGTTTGGTTATGTATTAGGTTTGTATCTTGTAATCAGATTTTCTTTGTCTTAGATCAAAGTTAATAGAAATCGTTGTCATTGTTTTCACTTCTCCGGCGGGAGACCCCTTAGCTTTCCCCATGATTGGTATCTTCCACTAGGTGTGGTGGCAGTTACAGCCACCGATTTCTTCCCTGACAACAACCATGGAGGGTGGTGCGAGTGTGACCCTCCTTGGCACTACTTCGACATGTCAACGCCTGCTTACTTCTTCGGCATTGCTTGACAAGGGAATTCTCTATTCTTTATAATAATGTGATAGTTACAAGTTAAAACTCATCATTTAGACGGTTTAGCATTATTCATATTTTGATCGGGTTGGGTTTGGTTGGGTTTGGAATTCCTAACCGGCTTGACCCACATCCATAAACCCATCAAAACCATCTCAAGTTTTCAAAACAGAACACATTTCATCTAATACACACACCTCTCCAAGTAATTTGATTCAGATTAGATTTTAGTAAACACTGTAATCATAAATAAGGAATTAAGTTCTCTTTCACTCGTCAGAATTTCCAATTAGTAAATGCGTCTAAGTAAATAATAATGATTCTGGATATAAGGAAATCGCTTCATCATATTTTGATTTGTGACACTAGGATTGAAAATTTGGAATGACCATTTTCCCTCTTTACATGTCTTGAAAACATGTTTATTATTTACTTTAAATTATTAAAATATTGTTTAAACAATAAAAAAAATTATTATTAATTTTTAATATTCTTTGAATGAAATCAGTGGGCTGTGGGGCCGATTAGCATTATTTAGGCCTAGTTTTGGGCTTGTTTTGATGTGGTGGCCCAATGGAATGATTTTCTCAGCTACCAAACAGAATTGGGACATTTCGCCAGAAACTAGTAATATATATCAGTCTTCAGTTCTGCGACTCTCTCCGTTTCTCAATCATAAACGACCAAACAAAATGGCCAGAGATCGAAACGGCACTCTCCATGACCAAAACGACGATGATAAAGACGTAAACGAGGGTGTTCCTCCCTCGAAGACGAAATCCAAGTCGAAATCGCGCGAGAGTTACGATTCGGGTTCCGAAGAAGACAGAAAAAAGCACGTGAAAAGCGATAAAGGAAGGAAGAGGAATTCCGGGAAACGACGCCGTAGTAGAAGCGACGAGGATTCCGATTCCGATTCGGAGTCGGAGTATTCATCGTCTTCGTCGGAGTATTCGGAGTCGCCGTCGGAGGCGGAGAGCGAGGAGGAGAGGAGGAGGAGGAAGAAGAAGGAGAGGAAGAGGAGGAGAGAGAAGGAGGAGGAGAGAGAGAGGAAGAGAAGGAAGAGAGAGAAAGAGGAGAGAAAGAGAAGGAAAGAGAAGAGGAAGAAGAAGGAGGAGAAGAAGAAGGAGAAGGTGGAGAGAGGGAAGAGAGGAGCAGTCACCAATTCCTGGGGCAAATATGGAATTATCAGAGAAACTGATATGTGGTAAAGTCTATTTTACACCTTTTTATTAGTTTAATATTTCTTCAAATTGGTATGTGCATGGACTTCAATATTGGGTTTTAAATTTGGGTTTACATGATAGAAATTGTTGTTTTGTTTTGATTGTCTTTGTTTGCTTGTTGGGAAAATTGAATGGATATAGAAGTTTATGTTGAACTTTACACTTAAAAGGAGCTATCTTTTTTAATTTGTATTGGTTTCTCTTGAATTGGAGAAGCAAACTGAAATGGAGCTCAGTAGGTGGTGGTGGTGGTGTATACAGATGATTATAGGTTGGAGGCTTGAGTTATGTGGATTCAAAATAATCCAAATCATCTAGTTGTATGCATTTCAAGTTTGTAAATGCTTCTGTTTCCCTCTTTTTAGTGAAATCTTTGTTTGAGAATTGAGATATTGCATTCTTTAAGCATATCACCATGGTCTTAGTTCTTCGCTTGATTGGAGATGGAAAAGTTATATATCCAATCGGATGCAAGGAGCTTTCTTGGCATTTCTTTGATCTCTTGCCGGGCATCTTTTTATCGTTTGTTCTTGCTTTATTACAAAGTGTTAGAGATAATTTAAGTTTAGAAGAGTACTTGTTTCTTACATGAGCGTAGGTGCACCTTTGACAACTATGCTTACATCTAAAGTTTTTGCTTTTTTTTTTTTTTGTTTTTGTTTGATTGACATAATCTTCCATGCCTGGTTACATGTTTTGCTTGATTTCTGTCGTTTCAATTAAGAAAGATATGCCATTCCAGGTTCTGTGAGTTCTTACATTAGTTTAAAGGGTTGAATGCGTTGAGCGCGGATTCAGCCTGTCTGTGACATAATTTATCTGATTTTTATATGCCTGCCAACCACTTTTGTTCTCATTTTATTCTTGGGGTTAACAAATTCTTCACAGGATTTATTGCTACTGTAATCTTAAGTCCATGCTTCCCAATCTTAACCCTTCTGTATTTTGTAGGAACAAAAGACCTGAGTTCACTGCATGGCTAGCAGAAGTGAAAAAGGTATTTCATTTTTCACAATTTTATTATCCATACTTTCTAAACACATTACACTTTTTGCTTTTATTATTATTATTATTATTATTATTATTATTATTATTATATCAAAGTTTCGTTTTGTTTTTTGGGTGATGGGTGGGTGATAAAGAACACAATGATTTGGAACTGAGATATTTGTTACAAATTGCATTTAATTTTTTATAATAGCTTATGTACTGGATTACGAGATTATAAGATTCTGTTTCGTTTTGTAGTATACTAGTATTGTCTTTGTTATTGTTTCTCATTTTCAATTTTCTTGGCTTCGCCTCCTGATTTTTGGAGTTACAGTTAAACTATTTAAACTGTTTATTATTTGAAGTGGGTTTTTCAAATTAATAATGATCTTGATGTAAATCCATCATATCTGGCTATCAGTTCTGAACTTGCACTAGGGTTTAAAGAGTTCAGGTGTCTAATTGTTTAGATAAGTTTTACAGGTGAACCTAGAAAGTCTGCCTAACTGGGAAGAGAAGCAAATGTTCAAAGAGTAAGTACACAAACTACTTTTTGATTGATTTCAGCTGTACTTTACCCAAAAAGATGAAATTCACTTTAGCACCTTAAAAATTTATTTTTCTTATTCATTTACATGCTGGTTGCTATCTTATGTCATCTAATTTTACAGATTCATGGAAGATCACAACACAGCTACCTTTCCTTCCAAAAAGTAAGGCTCTTTGCTATGCTTTCGCTGCTTTCTTTAATACATTGCTTTGCAAGTTTTTTAAAATGTTCTTGACTTCTTGTAATTTGTAAACAATAACCAGACCTTTTCATAATGAATGTGGAGTTTTAAGGCATGGTTTATGCTAATGACGAGTTTTAGTGTTGGTGTTTGTTTCTTGTATGTGATTGTATCAGGTTCTGGTCTACTTTACTGATGGAAATTTTAATTAACACAGTTTATCTAAGAAATCTGTGACCTTACTGGTTTGATTTAGTGTAAGATTGAAGTTGAAGATACACGTTTTCTTCCTTTCAGAATTAGTATGTAATTTGGAGAGTATTTATATCGAATGTTGTATCTGTGGTTAGTATACAAAAAGTAACTTAAATGTTTTGTGGTTGCAGATATTATAACCTTGATGATTATCACAAACACAAAATGATAAAACAACAGAAGAAAGGTATTAAGAAGGTCCTGGCATCAGAACGTACTGTATTCAATGACGAAGAAATACGTCGGTATGTATATAGTGCTTGCTACACTTGTCTTTTTTTTTTAAGTTGCCTGTCATCCTAGTTTTCTTTCAGTTTTTCCATGGGGCATTGACTATTACTTGGTCATCTGATAAAGGAGTAGTTTTAACCATAAGAATTGTCAGCCTCAACTGTTGATTTATATAGTTCTTATTGAGTATATCTCTTTTACAATAGGGATCCTTATGCTTAATTGCTCCATGTGCATTGAGTTTGGCCTTAATCTAACAAATAATTAAACCATTATGATTGGCGTGTTACTATGCTGAAACAATTATTGTTGTGAATTATTTGGTAATTATATGTTTGAATGCTATTTTGGGTTGTCATTATCACTCTACTGTTGTATATGAAACCATTTTGTCATTGGTTAGGACCAATTCTCACATTGGGCTTTTCGGTCAATCATTATTTTCGTGAAAATGTGAATTTGGATTGTGAAATTATTTAAGGATCTTCATTCAAGCATTTTGTTTTGCCTTCTATTTTACCTTTATGGAGTGCTTCTTTGGTTCAGTAATAATTTTTTTCTTTTTCAGACTGGAAATGCTGCAAGCACGTGAAAAGCAAAAGGAAGAAGAGGTGGAAACTTTGAAGCTCGCTATGCAGAGTGGAATGGTTAGCTTTTGTGCCATCAATTTTTTTGTATTTTATTTAATTTTTAAATCTTTAAACCCACTGCAAATTTCCCGTACTTACCTCTATCAACATCTGAATTTCTAGGCCCAAGCAATGAAAGAGCAAGCTCAGCTTAGGGAAGAGATGGCTTACCAATACAAGATCGGCAACTTTGAGGTAAAGAAGCAAAAGTTGATTTCTCCTTTACACTGCAATTTTCCCTTGAATTCCAGCAAATTATTGATGTATAACCAAATTCCTATATGCAGGCAGCAGCCGCTATTCAGAGAAGGTTGGACCCAGATGTTGCTATGTGAGTTGCATGGCTATGTTGGTGAGGCTTATATTGCTTAGTTTGCATTCTCATTCCGGAATGAAAGTGCATATGGATCTCTACAGGTTACTAGATTCCTACAAAATCGTTTCCAACTTTGTCTTCTTTGTTACAGAGACAGGCTGCCGATCAACTTCATTTTATAGGTTTAACCATTTTGTGACTCATTTATGCATATCCATAGGCCTAGCATATTTTGAACTGATTATGTAAGATTCTAAAATATTAGTCTGTAAACATAGATAACGGAAGATTTGAGATGGTTTTGAGAGTTGAGACAGGACAGTTTAGTCATTCCAGAAGCTAAATTTAAAGTTGAGTAGTGCAGTTATATATATATATATAATTCAATTTATTATAAAGAGCAGAGAAGTATTAGTAACTTTAAACATCATTAGTATGGCTATGCTGGTTATGTCACTGGGATCTTGGGACTGGATCTGGATCCAATCTCTAATCTCCTTTACATTGCAAATGGGAAGTTTCATTTTCACTCGATTCTCTGTTTCTCTGTTAAGTGCAAGTCCAAAACAAATAGAAGGTAGAGTTAGTTTTTTAGATTTTTATCATTAGTTTGATAATTGTTAAATTAAATAAGATTAGATTGCTGTTAACTGATCTAATCATGTTTATCAATTTTGCTGTATTAATTAGGACTTGGTATAATTAAATAATTTCAGAAGAGTTTAATTCCTAAATCAGCGGTACCGATCCTATCAGGATGTACTGATATAACTTTATCAGGATATTGAATGTGAGCCACTCATTTATAACAGTGATTTGACAAGTGTATACATACCAAGTCAAAGTATGTAAAACGAGTGGTTCACATTCAATATCCTTAGATAATTCTATCAGAATGCACTGATAGGATAATTTCCGCTTAAATCAGTGTTGGTTTATTTTGTTATATTTTGAAAACGTTGATTTTTCTTGAAGTAAACTAGTACCAATTCTTAGAGGAGATGGCGGTTTTTAATCGATTTAGGGCCTACTTAACTTTATCGATGATGTAGCTTACTCCAAGCTACGAGTTGGATTTGTCAACTATTTCTTTGCTTTTATGACATAGGAGGTCTTTAGAAACCTTTTGTCAAATCCATGGCCAACAAAGGACGAAGAGAGCCTTGCTTTACAATTTCTATATAAAAAAAAATACCAAAATATTCCAATCTCTTGCAAATGATGGCTTCGTAACCTTTTAAACAACCCAAAATATGACCTAGTAAACTAAAAATAAAACGACAATAAAAACACTACGAATGATAAAGAAATAAACAAGGGTAATAAAGTCATTACACAAAACTCTTGCAATTCAAGCAACTTGACAGACGCTTATCTTGCCCTCCTCCAACCAAGCTGCGTTACCATACCACAAATTGGTTTTCCGTTATTTCCTTTGATGACATACCATTTTTAAGGAGTGAACCTAACAATAGTATCGCCATTGGGATCATATCAACATCAAAACACTCGGTTCACTTATGATCTCAACATATAAAGCATTTTCATTCTTGTAGATTGTTCTGAAGATAAAGTTTAATCTAGGTTGTGTTACAGCTTTTTGTTTTATCCTCATTCCTCAGGTTATATCAGGATAAATTTTTGGCTTTCAAGAAATGAATCTAAGGAGTAAACTTCATTTGAATGGGAATGGTAATAAATAATTACAAATTTTGACTTTGCTAACAAGATTTTGTTTTTTTAACCTTAAAAATTTCAGTGAAAAGTGAACTGTTGTTTAAACGATTACAAAAATATTTGATATGATAACAAGATTGACAATTAGAAAATTTAGTAAAAATAACAGAAACTAAAACTTTTGACATTTTCATTATAATATAAACAAGTTGTTCTCGATGTGATTTCATATATACTTGGAAACAATTTATGATAACATCATTATCCTCACATATGCTTGTAAAATGTGTATGATGAGATTCGAACCCCCATCGTTTCATCAAATTTGAAGGGTTTGGGGGACCAATTTAAAAAATTGATAAAATTTTAATAGAAAAATATAAATAACAAAAAATATGGTAACATTTTTTAAAAACTTCTTTTTAAAAAAAAACATTTGGGCTTGGGGCCATGGCCCCCTCATATCATAAGGTGGCTTTTGATATGTTCTAAGATGTGATGTGTAATTAGAAACTATTTTCAAGCAAATTTATCTAGATTTTTTAAAATTATTTTTTTCTTTCTATTTTTAACCTTTTTTGTTTTTTGTTTTTTTGTTTTTTTGTTTTTGTTTTTTTTGTTTTGTTTTGTTTTGTTTAGAATGTATTATTTCCAAAAACAAATGTTTTTCAATTTAATTATTCTTATGAATGGTAATAAATAAATATTTTTCAAAACAAAATAAAATGTTAATTGTAATGTCAAATACCGGGTGGGGGGTGGACCGGGTGGTTTAAAAAAAATTACCCAATCCTTAAACCTAGGTGGCGGGTATCCAATACTCATATTATTTATCTAGATTTTTTTAAATTATTTTTTTCTTTCTATTTTTAACCTTTTTTATTTTTGTTTTTGTTTTTAGAATGTATTATTTCCAAAAACAAATGTTTTTCAATTTAATTATTCTTATGAATGGTAATAAATAAATATTTTTCAAAACAAAATAAAATGTCAATTGTAGTGTCAAATACTGGGTGGGGGGTGGTTTAATTTTTTTTACCTAATCCTTAAACCTAGGTGGCGGGTATCCAATACTTGGATTTTACTCGGATTTTTTTGAAGGAAATTTATCTAGAGTTTTTAAATTATTTTTTTCTTTCTATTTTTTACTTTTTTGTTTTAGAATGTATTATTTTCAAACAGTTTTTTTATTGTCAGTTTGTCCTGATATAAAATATATCAGGACGAAGAATGTGGACCATTAGATTTACATACTTTGACTCAAAGTGTATGCACTTGTCAAAACTTCTCAATAATCTATGGTCCACATTCTTCGTCCTGATATATTTTATATCAGGACGAACTGATAGTAGAAAGACTGTATTTTCAAAAACAAATGCCTTATGAATGGTAATAAATAAATATTTTTTTAAAACAATATAAAATGTCAATTGTAATGTCAAATACTGGGTGGGGGGTGGTTTAAAAAAAAAAAAAAAAATACCTAATCCTTAAACCTGGATGGCGGGTATCCAATACTCGGATTTTACCTGGATTGTCTTAAAGGAAATTTATCTAGATTTTTTTTAATTATTTTTTTCTTTCTATTTTTAACTTTTTTGTTTTTGTTTTTTTTTGTTAGAATGTATTATTTCCAAAAACAAAGGTTTTTCAATTTAATTATTCTTATGAATGGTAATAAATAAATATTTTTCAAAACAAAATAAAATGTCAATTGTAATGTCAATTGTAATGTCAAATTAATGGTAATATTTTTTAAAAGGAATTAATGGTAAATTTTTAAAAAATATCAATGGTAATATATTAAAGATAACATATCCAAAGATTAAAATAATAATTTTTAATAAAATTTTAATGGTAACACATAAAAAAATTAATTATTGCTTTCAATTAAATAGATTCTTTTTAAAATATATATATATATGAAATTCACTAATAATTTATTTATAAATGGTAATAAATAAAATATTTTTAAAAATAATACAAAAATAACTCCACTACTATTTGCATCTTAATAACACTTTTGTTTGATGGAATATGAGAGAGTAAATGAGAGGATATTTGTAGATTTCATATATCTTGTTTGGATTGTTAAATTAAAAGGAGGGAAATATTGGATTGTAGATTTCTTATCTCTTGTCTCTTCTTGTTTCATCTAATTTGGTTTTTTACTAAAATTGTACGGAAAGGAAGGATAGGGAATAAAAAATTAGTGAATTTTTTCAATATCTCAAAACTAACCCTGTTAATATTGTATTTGTTTTCTTTCTTTTCTTTTCTTTTAATAACCAACTAACAACAATCATTAAAAACGTACACTATTCTTTCATCTCCTTTCCTTTCATTTCCTTCCATTTCCTTATATAAATAATTAATTATTTTATGCCTATATTTAGTAATTATAGAGAAATTTGTGATATTTTAGCTATATATAATCAACATTATCATAAGAGGTAGTAGTACAGCTGCTTAATCAGTCTGATCATCCTTCATTTGTGATTATGGATTCTCTTCAATCTCTTATTGCTCTTTTTTCCATTCTTTTACTTGTTCTTTGTGATTTGCAATTCACATCTTCAAACAAAGCTGCTACTTTTAGCCTAAAGCTTATCCATCGCGACTCCCCCCGAATCCCCCATTTATCCTGGACCTATGCCTTTCCGGGAAAGAGTAGAAAGGTACATGAAAATTTCTGAGTCCCGGGTTTCTTATTTGAAGCAAATCAACCTCCATAACAGAATTGCGCAACGTCCCAATATGATGCGTCCGCTTGTAGGGACTATTAATGGTTTCGTATTCCTTGTTGAATTAGAGATTGGTGATCCTCTCAAAAAGATCTACTTAATTATGGATACAGGTTCATCCCTTACATGGATTCAGTGTCAACCCTGCAAGCAGTGTTTTCCTCAGAAGTTTGATATTTTTGATCCGAAAAACTCCAAAACGTTTAAGAACATTACTTGCGATAATCCTCTTTGTCAGAACTTCAATTGCATCGACCAAATATGCTCGTATACTCTCAATTACATGGACAGGTCCTTTACCCAAGGGTATGTTGCCTTGGAATCTTTCCACATCAAGGATGAGAATTATAAATATACTCATATCAAAGATGTTTTGTTTGGTTGCTCGAATTCGAACCGTTTAACGGGTACTACAAATTCTAGTATTCAAACTGGGATCATGGGACTGAATACGAATCCAGCTTCTTTTATAACACAAATGGGAAGTTTCATTTTGAGACGATTCTCCTACTGCCTCGTTGATCCTTTTAAACCAGGGACCTCTCGCATTAGCTACATCAAGTTTGGACTGGACACGGGGTACATAGGCGGAGCTGTTCAAAAAACCCCGTTCGTAAAGCATCCGGACTTCACGTATCAATATTTTGTAAACTTATTAGACATTAGTGTTAACAACAACCGCTTTAATTTTCCTCCAGACACCTTTACAATCAAACCTGATGGAGTTGGTGGTTTCCTAGTTGATTCAGGGACTGCACTCACCTATATCCAAGATACAGCTTACTCAAAGCTGGAAGAAGAAATTGTCAGATATTTTTCAGCTTACAAGCAGCTTGAAAGACGTCAAGATTGCCCAGCTCCGACCAAGCTTTGCTACAACGCGCCGATGGGTTTTCCGTTGTTTCCTACCATGACATACCATTTCCAAGGAGCAAACCTAACAATAGCACCAGAAAATAGTTTTCAGGTTTATCATACAGATAAAATTTTCGTCTTAGCAATTGTTCCCAACGTAGGAATTTCAATATTAGGATCATTTCAACAACATAATACTCGGTTTGTTTATGATATCGATTCAAATGTACTTGCATTTGTTCCTGAAGATTGTTCTAAAGACAATGCTTGATCTAGCTAGCTTGTGTTACAGCTTGATCTAGTTTGTTCTCAAGTAATGTCAGAATAAAATTTGTAGCATTCAAGAAATGAATCTCTTTAATACATTTTAATGTTTTAAATCCTAATCTAGCTTGCAATTTGCATTTATTTTAAATGTTTTGTCAACAATAACTTTTATGATATTGGAAAATATAATTTCAAATCAAATATAAAAAACAAATAAGTCATGGATGAGGTTTTTTTTTTTTATCTCTATGATATATTATACCAATTACATCCTTAATTTCACAACCTAAATCTCGTACTAATACTTTCATATCCATACAAATTTATTCTTAGATTTATCTATCCACCTATCTAGATCATGTATTTTTTTTGAAGTTTTTGTTATTGGTTAGATTTGAGCCGCTGACTTGGGAGTCATTCGCCTCCCAAGCTCGTCCATCTATCTTAGATATAAAATCCAAAAATTGAGATTATACCAATGTTCAATTGTCATAATGTGTTTCCATGACCAACAAAACTGAATATTATTTTTATTAAATTCAATACAATCACAATTGCTATGAAATTTAATCAACGTTAAAGACAATTTGAAGTTGATGTAAAAGTCTCCGATTCCAAACTCTTCACTTAAAAAAAAGAAAAAAAGAAAAAGAATTTCATAAATTTGATCAGTTCCATAACAAATCATCATTTTACTCTCAAAATACATTTTTTCTGTTAATACAAAAATATGTCAAACAATATTTCTGTAAAATATTGTTTGAGCTCATATATACTATAGGGTTCAAAAATTATATAGCACTTTTTGGGGTAGGGCTTGTGCAAATAGCACCACATTAATAAGTCTAGTTTTAATAGCACCAAAAATGGAATTTGGACAAAAATACCCCCCAGCTTCTTTTTTTTTCTCCTATGAATCCTTCACTTTCTTTCTTCTTCTTTTTCCAAAAACCTCCATTGATGGAGCTTCAATGGAGGTGCCACCACCGAACGACGAGTTGACCGACAAAACTACCGGGAAAACGTTCGTCGAGTGCCAATCGTTATAACCGAAGTGTTTGTTTACATTTTCAAGCTATCTAGAGAGAGAAACGAAGCCAAACCCAAATCGTCATCGAATCTTCATCATCCGATCTATGATGATCTATCGCGAATCTGACGAAACCGATGGTGCCAATGAACTCGGCGTCGATCGATCTTCCAGATCCAACTATCTCCGGAGTCAATCGGTGCCTCGTCGGCTCGTCACTTTCACCATTGATGGAGGTCGAACAGAATAAGTCTCGAACAAACATGAATTAAGTCTCGAAACGCATCAATAAGTCTCGAAAACGCATTAATAAGTCTCAAAAACGGAGCAAATAAGTCTTCATAAAATTAAGTCTCGAATAAGTGTAGTAAGTCTCAGATATTCATAAATAAGTCTCGAAATGGAACAATTAAGTCTCGAATAAGCGTAAAAAATCCCAACTTCGGATACTGTTCATCTTCCCCGATTTGACAAACCCAAACCCAAACCCAGCAATTCAAGATTCAAACAACCCCATTCAGATTCAACAAGCTCACAATTCACATCAAAATCGACAACAAAATCACAATAAAAACTCAAAATCGTCAACCAAAATCGTTCGTCGAATCGTTGGATCGTCAACCAAAATCGTTCGTTCGTTCGTCGAATCGTCAACCAAAATCGCAAGTGTTCGTCAAATACCCAACCCAGCCCCGTTGAAGTATTTTGTTCTTTACACAACGAAAGAGGAGAGAGCTCGAGAGCTCGAGAGCTTGAGAGCTTGAGAGCTTGAGAGCTCGAGAGAGAGAGTCTGTGAAAATTGGAAGAAAAGAGGAAATGGGAAGAAAAATTTGCAAGTGGGGACATTTTGGTCTCATCACATACTTTGGTGCTAATAAAACATGAGTTATTAAAGTGGTAGTACACAAATCCATTTTGAAAAAGTGCTATATACCCCTATTTCCTCTATATACTATTTAAATCTAAATAATATATAGAAAAAACTAGATAGGCTGTATATACAATATACTATATACTACATACAAAATTTTAGAATCATTTGAGCTCCGCGGAAATTAAGAACCATTTTAGAAATTTTAGAATAATTTTAGAAATTCTTCTGGATGAGATTTAAAATATCCAATGAAATAAAACCCCAAAAATATTTTTTATATTTAAAACTATGCAAGCTGTAAAATCGTATTTAGAATTTTTTTTCTAATTTTTTAGAAATTTTAAAAATTAATATTAGAATGTAAAAAAATGTTTACAAGATCTAAATTCAGATTAATTGACAATAAGATCTAATAAGTAAAAAAAAAAAAGGTGCAATTCTACCAAATAAACCCCGAGGCTTTTTTTATTCTTCTTCTTATTTATTTTTTATTTTTTATTTGTAATCTTTAATTGTAAGCTAAAGTTGAGTAGTGCAGTTATATATATATAATTCAATTTATTATAAAGAGCAGAGAAGTATTAGTAACTTTAAACATCATTAGTATGGCGATGCTAGTTATGTCACTGGGATCATGGGACTATTTTGACTCGCTTATAATTTTTTTTTTTTTTTTTTTACTTTAAAAATTTCAGTGAAAAGTGAACTGTTATTTAAACAATAGCAAAAATATTTGACACGACAACAACCTTGACAAAAAATAAAAAAATAAAAAAAAATAGTAAAAATAACAAAGACTAAAACTTTTGACATTTTTACTATAATATAAACAGGTTGTTCTCGATGTGATATCATATATATTTGGAAACAATTTATGATAACATCATTATCCCCACATATGCTTGTAAAATGAGTACGGTGAGACTTGAAACCTTAAACCGCTTCATCAAATTTGGAGGGTTTGAGGGTTGTTTGATATATTAATAAAATTTTAATAAAAAATATAAATAAACAAAAAAAAATATGGTAACATTTAACTGAACCTTTTAAAAAAAATTATGGGCTTGGGGCCATGGCCCCCTCAAGTCATTAGGTGGCTTTTGATGTGATGTGTAATTAGAAAATATTTTCAAGCCAACTTTTATTTGTAAATCTTTGAAGTTCAAATAGGGATGGCAAACACCTGGGTAGGGTCCATGCCCGGCCGAGTATTTTTTTTTTTTTTGATCCATACTTTGGTTTTTTTAAACCCGTTCCAGTATCCAATACCCGGATTTTTTAAAAGGAAATTAATATAGATTTTTTAAATTATTATTTTATTTCTATTTTAACCTTTTTGTTTTGTTTTTTTAGAATGTATAATTTCCAAAAACAAATGTTTTTCTATTTAATTATTCTTCTAAATGATAATAAATATGTATTTTTCAAAACAAAATAAAATATTAATTGTAATGTAAAATTAATGGTAATATATTTTTTTTAAGGAATTAATGGTAATATTTTTTAAAAATATCAATGATAATAAAAGAAAAAAGATTAAAATAATAATTTTTAATAAATTATTAAAGGTAACAAATAAAAACATTTAGTTATTGCATTCAATTCAATAGAATTTTTTTTTTTCATGAAATTCACTATTATTTATTAATGGTAATAAATAAATAATTTTAAAAATAATACAAAAATAACTCCACTACTATTTGCATCTTCATAACACGTACTATGTTTGGCTTGATGAAATATGAGAGAAAGTAAATGTGAGGATTGTTTGGATTGCTAAATTACAAGGAAAAGAAATGATAATGAGGGAAATATTGGAGGGAAACAAAGGGAATAGTTTCTTCTTGTTTCATCTAATTTGGTTTAAAAAAATTATTAAATTTTTTCAATATCTCAAAATTAACCCTATAATTAATATTGCATTTGTTTTCTTCATTTTCCATTCTGTTCATAACCATAACACTATCCTTTCTCTCCTTTCTCTCCTTTCTTTTTCCATTCTTTTACTTGTTCTTCTTTCTGATTTACAATTCACATCTTCAAACAAAACTGCTACAACTTTTAGCCTAAAGCTTATCCATCGCCACTCCCCTGAATCCCCCATTTATCCTGGACCTATGACTTTCCGGGAAAGAGCAGAAAGGAACATGAAAATTTCTGAGTCCCGGGTTTCGTATTGGAAGCAAATCAACATCCATAACAGAACCGCGCAACCCAATATGATGCGTCCGCGTGTAACCACTGCTGATGGTTACACATACCTTGTGGAATTAGAGATTGGTGATCCTCTCAAAACTGTCTACTTAATTATGGATACAGGTTCAAGCGTTACATGGATGCAGTGTCTACCCTGCCAGGAGTGTTTTCCTCAGAAGTTCGATATTTATGATCCGAAAAACTCCAAAACGTTTAAGAAAATTCCTTGCAATAGTCCTATTTGTCAGTCCTTCAAATGCGTCGACCAACAATGCTTGTACAGTGTCGGTTACATGGACGGAGACTCGACCGAAGGGTATGCTGCCTCGGAAACTATCCACATCAAGGACGAACAAGGTCGATATACTGATATTAAAGATGTTTTTTTTTGGTTGCTCGTTTAAAAGTTATTTAACTACTGCTGACAATTCTAGTCTTGAAACTGGGATCATGGGACTGGATACTGATCCACTTTCATTTATATCACAAACGGGAAGTTTCATTTTGAGACGATTCTCCTACTGTCTCGTCGATCCTACTAAGTCGGAAACTCCTCTCTTTAGCCATCTCAAGTTTGGATACGACATGGGGTTTATAGGGGGAGCTGTTCAAAAAACTCCATTCACAAAGAATCCCGAGTTTCCGTATTAATATTTTGTAAACTTACTAGACATTAGTGTTGACAACAAGCGCTTGAATTTTCCTCCCGACACCTTTACATTCAAACCTGATACTGGAGATGGTGGCTTCCTAATTGATTCAGGTACTATACTCACCTATATCCAAGATACAGCTTATTCAAAGCTGGAAGAAGAAATTGTGAGATATTTTTCACCTTACAAGCAGCTTGTAAGAAGTCAAGATTGCCCAGCTCCATCCAAGCTTTGCTACGATGCGCCGATGGGTTTTCCATTGTTTCCTACCATTACTTACCATTTTCAAGGAGCAAACCTCACAATAGCACGTGAAAATAGTTTTGAAGTTGATGATGAAGAGAAATCTTTCATCCTATCAATTGCTCCCCAATCAAGTCTATCAATATTAGGTGCATATCAACAACATAACATTCGGTTTATTTTTGATATCGATTCAAACGTACTTGCATTTGTTCCTGATGATTGTTCAAAAGATGATTAGCAATCAAGAAAAGAATCTCATGAATAAATTGAAGTGAAAAAATAAATGTGATTTTAAATCTTAACAAATGTGTGGCATGCTAACAGTAGTAATTTGTTCTAATTTTGAAGATTTCAGTGAAAATAGAAATGCAATTTTAAACAATTACAAATTAATCTTTGACATAAATTCT
This sequence comes from Acer saccharum, assembly GCA_030490815.1. Taxonomy (NCBI): domain Eukaryota; kingdom Viridiplantae; phylum Streptophyta; class Magnoliopsida; order Sapindales; family Sapindaceae; genus Acer; species Acer saccharum. Next base: position 20,246,112 of record CM059867.1, on the reverse strand, counting down.
GTAAATTCTTTACCTGCAATATAAATTCATAATAATGATACAAAATTTTTAAAATAATCCAGGCTGTAAAATCGTATTTAAGGCAATCATACTAAAATAGAACAATGTTATCCTTGAAATGAACTCGATGGATTAGTCTGTACAATTAACATTTTGCGTGGAATTTTGAGGTCGGGAAGGTTGACAACATTTTGTCATCAACATTAAGATATGCCCTGCTTTTAAACTATGGAAGATCCAGGTAGTGAAATTGGTATTAATTTTAAATTTTTTTTTTTTTTTTAAAATTAAGGAAACAAATGGAGATTTTTAAGAGAGATGTGTAAAGCCATATATGTGATAAATATTATATGAGATAAAATGTTTCAAAAAAAAAAAAAAAAAAAAACAAGAGGGTTTTTTGTTCGTTTGATAGTAGGGATTTAGATTGTTGAGATATTATTGTAATAAAATAATTTACAAGGGCAATAGTGTCTTAAATGAGTTAGTTTTGCAACTTTTTCAAAAACAGGTTATATGTTAATTTCATACTCCTAGACGGGTTAGTTCTCAATAAAACCCCCAAAAATATCATTTATGAGGAAAAAAAAAAATGGAAAGTGGATGCTTTATTTTTTTTTTAAAAGCTTATTTATTAATTAATTAATTTTTTGTGGATGCTTTAATTGAAACTACTTCTATGATCAATACTATAGAAATTAATTATCAGTGATTACAACAAAATATAAACAATTAAATTGCATTTCATCAAGTTAAATTAATCCTGATAATTATTTAACGTTTTATTGAACATTTAACATTGTGAACAAAAATCACTATAAATTACAACTTTTTTTTTTGAAGGTTGAATTTTATTCAAACAAAACAAAACAGACAACAATTAAACTGGATAATCGTCCAAAATTAGCCTTTCCACACAAGGGGGGAAAGACTCCGGCCAAAAACTAACAGACTCAATATTCAAAGCCAATCTGGCGAGAGTGTGTGCGACTACGTTCGCACCCCTTTTGACAAAATGAACACCAGCCACGAGCCCCTCATAGATTCGTTTACACACATCATTACAAATCAAGCCAATATCAGCAAGATTTGGGGCACCTGAATTAATCATATTGATCACACCAAGGGAGTTAGATTCGACCATAACTATAACTGGCACCAGCCCCACCTCAACCGCAAACTCGATTCCTCCAAAAATGGCCATAGCCTCGGCAATCATAGGAGAGAAACTAGTCTCCAAGCGCTGGGCTGTCGTACCCATAACCTGACCCAGATGATCCCCGAATAATCGCTCCGACACCCACAGTACCCCTATCCACTTCCAGAGCCGCATCTGTATTTAATTTGAATTACAACTTTTTATTGATGGTGAATTTAGCACTGGTCTAAAAAAAGTTAGGTCTTCATCAAGTTGAATGGTAACCGGTTGATGGAGCTGAAATAAATAGATTAATGTAATATCTGTACATCAAAAGTCTACTGTTATATACAAAATTTTATGTTTGGTGTTGGATCTCACTACTATTGGTTTGTGTTATATAATTATGTTTGATGCAAAGTTATATTAGATTTTAATAATTTTAGTATACTACTTTTTTTTTATTAAAAATTAATATTAATATTTTAAAACCATTTTAATAATAAAAAAAATAAATGATTTTATATTTTTTTATAATCAAAATTAAAATTTGTTAATAAAAATATTTAATAAAATATATTTTTAACCAATTAATTAAATTTTGAAAAACTAAAAAAAATTGAACCGAAAGTAACAGAGAAAAAGAGGCGTACGTGCTCCTCCGTTATTAAGAATCACTCCTTTAGTCCTTCGTTAAGAACAGAGAATGCCACTCCTCCCGATCAATGGAGGAGGCGTGGCCTTCTCAGTTGAGGATCTCCGGTAGCATCCTCGATGGCAGGGACAGAGGCATGTGAAGACGAGAAGGGGCCACTGCCCCTCTTGAAGTTTTACAAAATTTTAAATTTATTCCCTAAGTTTTCAGAGTTTTATGTTCTTACTCATATTCTTTGAAGTTTTACAGCTTTATAAATTAATCCACTAAACTTTTAGATTTTTATGTTCTTACCCTTATTTGATATTTAGACTTTCTAATTCTTTTATAAATTCAGTGTTAATAATTTTCTCATAATCACATAGAAAATATATTTGATTCTAAATATATTATTATTATTTCTTTATATCTCAAATATAAATCAAATCGCAATATATATATTTTGTTATGTCAATTGTAATTTTTTCTTATCAAAATTACTCTTACTCAATTCCATCTTACTAATTTTATTATATCCTTAAAATATTTTCTTTCCAAATCTTACTTATCCCACCCTAGTACTATAATACAATGTCATACTTTTGAAAAGTTATTTATATAGATTTTGCTTTTTTTATTTATTTTTATTTATATAATTAAAACATGTCAAGTAAACATAGTTGTATATTTATGTTTAATTATTAAGAAATTTTATCAAGCAAACTTTTATATTTTTTAACAATTAATATAGTTTTTAGATATTAGAAAAATACTAAGACAATTTTTGACAATGAAATTTCATCATCTTAACCAAGTTGGTTGTGGCACAGTGGCAAAGTGCCCCCACGACAGTCAAATTGTTCGGGCAATGCCCGAGTTTGAGCCAGCTCTGGAGCAACACTTGGCCAGGCCTTGTCCCATGCCTCCCGGGCCGAGCGGGGATTAGACTCACTCATTAACGATCGGTTGCCGATCGGAGTGAGGGATACCAAGTGGAATTACCAAAAAAAAAATTCATCATCTTATTTTTCATAAATGCACAAATTAAGATAATTTATCTCAATAAAATATTATTATTCATTTAAAATAATTAATGAAAAAAGTAATGTTTTAAAATATAAACAACATTTTTTTTAATTAACCTTTAAAATCTATGTCGATTTAACTCATTATTTTACGGTGCCCCCCCAAAAAACATAATCCTGGATCCATCCCTGCTTGATGGAGTCAATGTCAACCGGCTGGAGAGCCCGATGATGAGGATGCCGACCGATCACCTCCAAGAACTCTGGAGGGAACTGTTACCTAATGATTTCTTCCTTGCCTATTTGCAGTGCCTGCACAACCAAATAGGCAAGAAATAAAAATGGCAATAATAAGATTATTAAGTTGTTGTAGAAAGCCAAAAATAAAGATCATGAGAACATGGCAACCTCCCAATCCCACCTCTATACTCTATAGTGATTATTAAGTAGATTTCAAGCGACAGTCATATGTGAAGATATATTACAACATCAATATCTGCAAATTATGGAATGGTAATTTAGTGATGTGAAGAATAAATCACAAGTTAATTAATGCATATTATTTACAGTCTGTACAGTCTCTTAATCCACTGATATATGGTGCAACAAACATGACCTATAAATACAGCAATGACCTCTTGTATCAAGTAAATACAAGTAAGAGGATACATATAGTAATAAAAATGCTCTAGTGTTCTATTGAAATATCACCATGCATGAGAATTATATTGCACAACTAATCCCATCTTAACACATGAAAGTGTAACTTCTGGAAAATAAAAATCATTCAATCTGGTTAAAATATACAGATATACCGTAAGTCCGCAACACAAACTAAAGCAATTGAACAACTAAGGAAATATCTCAAGTATTTCAATATAATTGTTATGGCATTCTATCCTCACACCGTGTGAAACACGAGCCTTATTTTCCTTAAACTATTTTTCTAACGTGTTGTTTATTAGTTTATTACTTTTTGTTTCTTCCAGATTCGAACCAGAATTGTTTTAGAATTAAAACAACACAAATATCGCCACTCCTCATGTAATTGGAACTTCTGGATCTAGGCTGTTACAATGAACTTGTGTATCACATGTTTTATGATGTGGTGCAAATGGAGCAAGCAATCAGTAGTTATTGTAAGGACCAATACTACTAATTATTGAAAACTTCTAAACTATGTTTTCAAACTTATCTACAAACTTATCTGTTAACTCAAGGGTGTGGCTGTTACAATGGAGCTTGTTTAACACATGTTAAGATTAAGCAACACACAAGGTAGCTGTGGTAGAGTTGTGTTGTGAACGCAACGCAAGAAGGGGTGAATCCGAGATTTTCTATCCGACGAGGCTGAACTAAATACTAGTTATAAAAAATTTTAAACAACCTTAATTAGTAGGAAGATAAATTTCATTAATAAAAAGTAAATACACAACGAGTCATGAGACATAATAAATCTAACCACTCAAAATGTATATTCCAACAAAATAAATAAAGTCAAAAAAGAAAGAAATATAATGTAAATACAATCACATAATTTTAGTGGAATCCATATCTATTGAATAAACAGTTTTACCTTGTATGGAGAGAGAGTTCTTACAAATATGGTCGCAAGATTGTTAAAAAAAAAAATTAGAGTAAAGTATATAGAGATTAAAAAAAATACATAAAAGAACAAAGAAAACTTTCATTGAGAAGAAGAAGAAAATTATTGTAACACTTGAGCGTATTCCAACATCTCCCACTCGTACAAGTGGAGCAATGAAAACTTTACAGAGTCATATTTCTCAAACTTTTGGGTCCAATCACAGATCATTCATACAAGCAAACGCATAGTGTGACCGATGAACAATATCCTACAAATGTATTGGAGCACGCAATGCATTGTTCATGTGTGCTAGATTTAATTTTCATTCATCAGTCCAAGCATACTTAACCCTCGGTATACAAAGTCATGCTTGACTATATCAAATTTTTACGTATTCACAATTGTATTCTTGTCTATGATAGACAAGAATACAATTGGTCGACAAGAATACCAAAAATTGATGAATAAACATTATATCTTCCCATTGAACACTTGTATCTCAGTGTAAAAAACAACTGATATTCTAGTTGTGTTTCATAGACCGAATAGTACCATAGCCATAGAAAAAACACACTAAAGAAGCTAACATTGTCTTGTCACTTTCAATCGAAGTCAATGGTCATAAGAACACTATTTGATGCTTAATCAAAACCTCAAGGAACTTACACAACGAGGAAACAGGGATCATTCTCTCATTTTCCTTTCGATCACATAGCACACATGGTATGAATCACGTGCTACAGTGAATTTTATTCTCATAAAGAATGTATATGTCTAAATTATTCACGTACTGTACAGATCTGAGTTCAGTCGCTATCTACAGCGCCTAATCTGAGTTCATAAAGCTCGCCATGTCTTACTTGGGTGCCAATTATGTTCTCACATCTGGCTTAATCGGGTTTCATGATTGTGGGGTTGAATCATGATTGGTTCAAAAGAATATAAGAACCTCATCTTAACATGGTCAAGGCGACATATTCATATATATAAGCTCCATGCGAATAAAGTTTATTCTCTTCTATATATGTGTCTCATCTCAGCATACTATCTTAGCATCTGAGGCGACCGCATGTGTAAGAATGCCGGTCTCATCCTGACGGCATATTTAAATAACAATTTTGTGAAATATATGCTAGCAAAGGAAAAATGATTTATTCATATAAAATAGTGAAATTCAAACAAATCATCATGATTACAATCTACATAGCCCTAAAGACTTAGCATGTGACGAGTAAACATCTCTAGTCACTACTTTGGTAAATGGATCGGCTACCATTTCATGCGTAGATATGTATTGAATAATTACTTCTTTTTTTCCTATGACATCTCTGACAAAATTATATTTTGTCTCTATATGTTTGGATTTACTGTGATATTTCAAATCCTTTATGTAAGCAATGACTGCTTAATTATCACAATAAATATTTACTGTTATTAAAGCACCGGTAACAATCTATAGATCCTCAATGAATCTTTTGAGCCAAACACCCTTTTGTACTGCTGCTGAACACGCCACAAATTCAGCTTCCATCATAAACAATGCAATACATGTCTGTTTCTTGCTACACCATGAGATAGAGCCTCGACTGAGCAAAAATGCATTCCCAGATGTTGATTTTCGCTCATCTAGATCACCTCCCCAGTCAGAATCTGTATATCTAAATCTCCTCCTTAGTAGCATAGAGAATAGTCTACAGTTCCCTTGAGGTATGCTAAGATCCTTATGACCGCATGCCAATGTTTCTGCCCAGGGTTGGATTGAAATCTGCTCACAAATCCAACTGCAAAACATATATCAGGCCTAGTACACATCACTGCGTACATGAGACTCTCAATGGCATTTGAGTAAGGAACTCTACTCATTTTATCTCGTTCTTCCGGAGTCTTGGGGCACATTTCGAGACTGAGCTTTTGTCCTTTTGAGATAGGAGTATCCATAGGCTTACAATTAGCCATATTGAATCGTTCTAGAATCTTTCTAATGTAAGGCTCTTGTGATATAGCTAGAAGTTTCTTTGAACGATCTCTTGTAATCTTTACTCCCAAAATATAGGCAGCTTAGCCCATATCTTTCATCTCAAAATTTGAAGATAACCATTTTTTAATGGTCATGACAAAACTCTTATCATTTCCAGATAACAAAATGTCGTCCACATATAATGACAATATCACAAAATTGCCTTCAGACCTTTTTATATAGACACAATGGTCGTCTTCAGTCATTGTAAATCCATATGACATTACTGCCTAATGGAATCGAACATACCATTTTCTGGAGGATTGTTTCAAACCATATATCGATCTTTTAAGCTTGCAAACTTTGCGCTCTTGACCTTTTGAAATGAAATTTTCAGGTTGAACCATATAAATTTCTTTCTCCAATTCTCCATTGAGAAATGTTGTCTTTACATCCATTTGATGTAATTCTAGGTCCATATGTGCAATAACTGCCAGAATATGGCGTATCGAAACAAACCTTACTACAGGAGAAAAGGTTTCTTCATAGTCTATACCCTTTTGTTGAGTATATCCTTTTGCGACTAGACACGCCTTATATCTCTTAATTGTACCATCCACATTTCATTTGATACGAAGAACCCATTTGTTTCCAATGGCTTGATGATCATGCGGTAAATCAACCAAGCCCCAGACATGGTTATTTTTCATCAACTCCATCTCTTCTTCCATGGCTTTCATCCATAATTTCTTAGTAGGTGAGTGATAACTCTTATTTATTCATGAAGTGTTCCCCCTTATTTGTATCTTTTATGCTTGTTTTCCGGGTAAAACCAGGTTTTTAATAGCTAAAATAAGTGTTTCAGGAATTTTTCTAGATCGGGGGCTTATTTGCAAAAAGATGGAAATATTGGGGCAAAAGCGCAATTTCAGAAACTTGGAGTTCTGCGCCCCAATTCTGTGTTAAGGGGCAGCAAAAATGGGCGCAGAAAGGGACCAGAATGTCACCCTTTCTCGCCTCAATTCGGCGCCCTAATCGGCGGCCATGGACCGCAAAACAGGGCGCCGATTCCTGATCTCAGATTCCCCTATTTTCACATTTCTACGCCCTAGGGCGCAAAACAGGGCGCAGAATAGGGCGCAGATTTAGCTCGTCAGGTACCCATTTCTGTCTTTTCATGGAGATTTCTTGAGCCACTCAGTTGGGATTTTTCAGACTTTGTCTGAGATTTTGTGTGGGCTATGAGAGAGGATGGTGATGATTGGAAATCTTGGTGGGCCCTCTTCAATTAATAGGAAAGGATCTTTGTCTTTTGGGGAGATATGAGGCATGTGGGAAAGGAGAGCTCCCATTCATTCACCACACACACCAATTCCGACCACAGCTTGTTCCAGCAGAAAACACCCCATTTTCTCTCAAGTTTGAAGCTTCTTCAACATCTTTGGAGCTTGGAGGAGTTGATTCTTGAGGAAGGAAACCATTGGAGGCCAAGCATTGCAAGAAGGAGATCATCATCCTAGTTTACTTCTATCACCCTTCTTTCTCTTCTTGTATTTGTTATGATTTATGCTCATTGGATATTTGGTATGGTTTTAATGTGTAATATGAGCTAAATATCCTTGTGCTAGAACAAAGATGAAACCAAAACCTTGATTTATTGATAATGACTACTTAGTTTCTCTACAAGTGCTTGTATGGTTATATGAATGTTTTGTATGCTTAATGTTTTTGCCTTGATTAGCTACATTGTTGAATGATCAATAGATAAGCAAAACATTCACTATAAATGACTAGAAAGTGAGAGATGCACTAGGCTAGCTTATAGGGTTCATGTATGTATTCCATTAATCTTAATGAGTTCATGCATATTTTATATGTTGAATACAATCTCTAAGACATCGAGAGAGATTAGAGGTTGATTTGAGGGAATATAACCTATAATCCATGCTTGCACAAATGAGAGATTAAATGAGTCAAGAGTCAATTTAGATAGGTGAGGTGGATTCAAGTTCTAGCACATTTTCCTTATATATTCACATTCATCTTAGTTGTGGTTGGTGTTTACTTGCTTTCGTAGAATTCAATTTAGTGTTAGAAATCTAAAAGCTACCTATTCTAATTGTTCAAATAGTATATAAATCGATAAAAGCCGGTAATCAATCCTTAGTCCTCGTGGGAACGATCCCTACTCGGCCATTGTATTACACACCGACCTCGTACACTTGCGAGAGTCAAACCGTGTGGTTGTGGACCGATCAATGAGTTAAGAGCTTCATTTGCATTTTTAGGTTCATCACTGTCATATGAAGCAACCATAAATGTTTCCCCCTCAATCTCAAAACGACGACGTGGGATAGCTCTACGATTACTCTTTTGAGTTTGTAAATCTCTAGAAGCTGGTTCAACAACTGTGTTCCTCCCACTAGGGACAGAAGTCCCAGGTAAATTTGTATCTACCTCAATTGGAGTGTTCAGATTTACATCATCATTATGATCATCCAATTCAAAGAATCGAACATCTTTATCAACTTCACCTTTGTTTGGAAATTCATTTTCCAAGAAATTGACATCTCGTGATTCCAATTCAATCACACTTCCATCGGAATTCTCACCTATCAGTGTATATCCTTTGGAATGCTCAGAGTATCTAATAAAGATACACTTTTTTCCTTTTGCACCCAATTTTCCATATTGACTGAATAGATCATAAGCATAACCCGCACACCCCCAGGGTCTCAGGTTTGTTAAAACAGGTTTTCTACCTGTCTATAACTCATATGGGGTGGAAGTGACTGATTTTGAAGGCACATGGTTAAGTATATAGGCTGCAGTCAATAAAGCATCTCCCCAGTATGATACTGGTAGATTTTCTTTCGCCATCATAGACCTAATCACTTCCAATAATGTTCTATTCCTTCTTTTCGCTACACCATTTTTTTGCGGAGTGTAAGGAATAGTCAATTGCTTTTCTATACCTTTCTCATTACATAATTCCTTGAATTGATTGGAAAGATATTCACGTCCTCGGTCAATTCTTAAAACTTTTATTTTCTTGTCTAATTGATTTTCAACTAGATTCATAAATATTTTGAAGCAATCCAATGCTTCAGATTTATGAGAAATCAAATAGACATGACCGAAACGTGTGCAATCATCTATGAATGTAATGAAGTAGAAAGCTCCTTGCCTCGCTCTTACATTCATTAGACCACAGATGTCTAGATGAATCAGCTGTAATGGAATTTCAGATCGAGTTTCTTTACCAAATGGCTTCCTTGTAGTTTTTCCTGCTAGACAATTCTCATAAATAGACATCTCTACTTTAGTGAGCGAGCCCAATAGACCTTCTTTGGCCAATCTGCTCATTCTATCTTGCCCAATATGGCCTAGTCTAGCATGCCAAGTATAAACATCAATATTGATATTATCAGAAGCAGATATAAAGGAAAAACTACTATCATTAATACTGTTAAAACCAGTATCCAAAACCATGAAACCATTTAACAAATAACCAGTACCAATTTGAAGAGAATTCAAATAAATGTTCAAATTATTCCCATGGAAATTTAAAGCATAATCTAGGCTAAGAAGAATAGTAATAGAGACTAAGTTTCGTTGGATCTCTGGTGCATACAACACATCATGGAGATAGAGGGTTTTGCCATTGCGAAACTCTAGTTTGCACGTGCCTATATCCTTGACTTCCACTCTTGAGTTGTTTCTCACGTATATCCACTTTGTCTCTTGTGGGATCTGACGATATTCCACAATTGCTTCTCGGTCTCTAGCTACATGTTCTGTTGCTCCTAAGTCTACAGTCCATAGAGGACGAGATTCAGTTAGTAAAACAGTGCTAGAAACATAAGTATATTTGTTTATGGAATTGGGTTTTACCTTTTTCGGCTCAGTGCATTCACGAGCGAAGTGACCCAGTTTGCCACAGTTGTATCAAGTTGCCTTAGCCTTATCCTTCTTAATTCCAACACGCTTGCCTCTCTTCTGTTTTCCGATCCCAGCTTTCTTATTGTTGACACCAGGACCTTTTCCATTCTGGAAAGGTTTCTTTCCTCCATTGCGCTTTGGGCCCAAAGCCTTATGCGAGTTTGGTGTCGCCATATAAAGCTGGCCAAAAGCCTTAGCAGCCTCTAGGCGCTCAGCTTTTAGTTCCAGATGGCGTGAGATATCATCAAAAGTTTTAATGCTATCATTGTGCGTCATATTGATCTTCATGTGTTCCTAGCTATCAGGGAAAGATCGGATAACAACTTGAACCTGTTGCTCATTAGTTAGGACATGATCATCGCTTTTCAATTCACGCATCATGTTTGACATCTCTCTTAGGTACTGCCTCATTGTATGATTTTGGCGCTTCCTATATGTGTTGAACTTGATAGTGAGCCTTCTAAGCTCAGTGGTTGAAGTACCACCAAACTTGTCCTTCAGAGCAATCCACATTGCTTAAGCAATCTCATACTCCTCAAAACCACACATCAGGTCATCAGCCATACTGCTTAGCAACGTTATGTGAGCTATGCTGTTTTTTCTTTTCCAGGCTTGGTAAACCTCTAAGTCCCTTCTGTGTTGAGCAGTAGTTCCTGCTGCAGGTTCAACCATGGTGTTGGTTATTGTTTCAAGAGCCTCTTGCTCTGTAAGGATATACTGAACCTTGTGGTGCCAAATGTCATAATTGTCACCGTTCAATTTCTCTCCTTTATTCAATTCGGCCACAATGTTTTTAGTAGCAGAAGACATTTTCTATAATTTAGACAAAAAATGATGTATTTTTAGCACTAGCATATTTCAAATTCACACTTCTATTTTTGCATAAAACATTTACACTAAGAAATATAATAGAATAATATGTAGGAATAGATTCGAAAATCAGTTTAGGCTTCTAATCATCATCTAATTCCAATATTAAAAACTAGTATATAATATTAGTGTATATTGCGCAATTATAACAGTTCTAATCAATTCATAGAACTCCCACTAAACAAATATAAATATTATTAATCAATAACATTCAAGCATGATTCAATAAGTTCAAAGGAAAATTTAAATAAACATAAATAAACAAAAGAGTTCATAATGTAAATCTAATAACTATTTTTGAAATAAGGAACTTTGAACTTAGTTCTATCATGCCTTTTGTAGAAACATCTATCACTTTGAATGCATAATTTCTTTGAATTCTTAACCCTTGCAGCTGCCACTTTTCCAAACCATGGACCCTTTTCGTGTGCGCAATGACCCATGTGTTTTGCGCTACGAAGGTTCGAAAAAATGCTCAAAGCTGCAGTACGCCTCATGTTTATCATAACACGGCGTTCCTCTGCTAATTCAATTTCTAGAATAACATCATGAAGGAAGTCAATTTTGCCTTTATTAATGTTTTCAAGAATAATGGGCTCTACGTATTGCAACTCTTGTGGAAGAGCTCTTAGCAATATCTTCGCAATTGGGATCCAATACTCAAAAGTAGTAAGATTTTGAAATGGCCATAATTTTTCTGCTCTTTTCATAAATAACCAAATATTTTCATGAAGAGAAATTTCAGAATTCATTTTAAATTCTCCTAAATTCTCTAAAAAATCAACTTTCTCTTTATCTTCTTGAGTGAAATAAATCTGATCATTTTCCATCTACACAAAATATATATATATAGTTTTAGAATAATTTTGTAGAGAAAAATTATTAATATATAGGACAAAAACATGTATATATATATATTATAATCTTGCATTCTGATTGTGTCATCTTTATGTACTGTGTGCGTACCAAAAAACCATTATAATTTTTTTTTTTTTTTTAAGTTGAGCGTTTGCTTAGTGCACATCTCACTAGAAGGAGGCTGCAAAATATTTTTCTTCGGAATTGATGCTGCATCCAATTTCTTTTACACACAATTCCCTTTTTAAATTTTTTTTGCATGCCATAAAAAAAAGGTACGCACAATTGATATTTCAAAAACAAAATTTTTGTGTAGGTCTATTGAGAAAATATATATATATATATATATATATATATATATATATATATATATATATATGTGCACAGTTTTTCTAAAAAAAAAAAATCTGGGCACAATTTCCCAAAAAAAATTCTATGCGCATTCTATATTGCACATATTTGGACAAAAAAAAACTGATGCACATAATTCACTTTAATTGCTGTGCACAATTGCCAAAAAAAAAAAAAAAACTTCAGCAGCAGTTCCAATTTTTTAAGATAATATTAATATATTTATGTTGCGTTCTCCCAAAAATTGCACATCTTTTTTTTTTTAATAATAATAATGTACGCTTCTCAATAAAATCCTTTTTATTTTTAAAGACTGATTATGAACTTTTCTCAAAAAAAATATATAAACCAAGAAGTTTCTGATGCCAAGTTTAATACTTCTAAAAAAATATCAATATAGTACGTTATAACAAGTGATAATTGGCTCAGTCCAAAAATCACCCAGTTTAGTTTTCTTTGACAAAACAGTATCTAGTGTCTATCAAAGAAAAACAGCCCATAATACAATTAAAAAAAAAAAGCAATCATATAGCCAAATAGCTTTTCAAAATCTTCAAAAAATTAATCCACATACGAACCACAATAGTAATAGCAAAGCAGAAGTCAGAGAATATATGTATATTAAACATGTATAAAATAAATAATATACATTAAACTAAACGTATGAACAATCCCAAAATACTGCTCTAATACCAATGTTGAATATTTTTGAAACAAAATGCATAAATGCAAAATACCAATGTTGATTGAAACATTAAATATAATCCTGTAGCATATCAAATATAATCCTATAGCATACCAATGACAAACCCTCAATCTCCATGATGTGTTGTATTCACCAGAGATTCGACGAAACTTAGTCTCTGTTACTATTCTTCTTAGCCTAGATTATGCTTTAAATTTCCATGGGAATAATTTGAACGTTTATTTGAATTCTCTTCAAATTGGTACTGGTTATTTGTTAAATGATTTCATGGTTTTGGATACTGGTTTTAACAGTATTAATGATAGTAGTTTTTCCTTTATATCTGCTTCTGATAATATCAATATTGATGTTTATACTTGGCATGTTAGATTAGGCCATATTGGGCAAGATAGAATAAGCAGGTTGGCCAAAGAAGTTCTATTGGGCTCGCTCACTATAATAGAGATGTCTATTTGTGAGAATTGTCTAGCAGGAAAAACTATAAGGAAGCCATTTGGTAAAGGAACTCAAGCTGAAATTCCATTACAGCTGATTCATTCAGACATCTGTGGTCCAATGAAAGTAAGAGCGAGGCAAGGAGTTTCCTATTTCATTACATTCATAGATGATTTCACACATTTCGGTCATATCTATTTGATTTCTCATAAATCTGAAGCATTGGATTGCTTCAAAATATTTATGAATCTAGTTGAAAATCAATTAGACAAGAAAATAAAAGTTTTAAGAACTAACCGAGGACATGAATATCTTTCCAATCAATTCAAAGAATTGTGTAATGAGAAAGGTATAGAAAGGCAATTGACCATTCCTTACACTCCGCAACAAAATGGTGTAGCGGAAAGAAGGAATAGAATATTATTGGAAATGGTTAGGTCTATGATGGTGCAAGCAAATCTATCAGTATCATACTAGGGAGATGCTTTATTGACTGCGGCCTATATACTTAACTGTGTGCCTTCAAAATCAGTCACTTCCACCCCATATGAGTTATGGACAGGTAGAAAACATGTTTTAACAAACCTGAGACCCTAGGGTTGGGCGGGTTATGCTCATGATCTATCCAGTCAATATGGAAAATTGGGTGCAAGAGGAAAAAAGTGTATCTTTATTAAATACTCTGAGCATTCCAAAGGATATACACTGATAGGTGAGAATTCCGATAAAAGTGTGACTGAATTGGAATCATGAGATGTCAATTTCTTGGAAAATGAATTTCCAAACAAAGGTGAAGTTGATAAAGATTTTCGATTCTTTGAATTGGATGATCATAATGATGATGTAAATCTAAACACTCCAATTGAGGTAGATACAAATTTACTTGGGACTTCTGTCCCTAGTGGGAGTAACATAGCTGTTGAACCAGCTTCTAGAGATTTACAAACTCAAAAGAGTAACCGTAGAGCTATCCCACATCGTCGTTTTGAGATTGAGGGGGAAACATTTATGATTGCTTCACATGACAGTGATGAACCTAAAAATGCAAATGAAGCTCTCAACTCACCTGCTAAGAAATTATGGATGAAATCCATGGAAGAAGAGATGGAGTCGATGAAAAATAACCATGTCTGGGGCTTGGTTGATTTACCACATGATCGTCGAGCCATTGGAAACAAATGGGTTCTTCGTATCAAACGAAAGACGGATGGTACAATTGAGAGATACAAGGCGCGTCTAGTCATAAAAGGATATACTCAACAAGAGGGTATAGACTATGAAGAAACCTTTTCTCCTGTAGTAAGGTTTGCTTTGATACGCCTTATTTTGACAGTTGTCGCATATATGGACCTAGAATTACATCAAATGGATGTAAAGACAACATTTCTCAATGGAGAATTGGAGGAAGAAATTTATATGGTTCAACCTGAAAATTACGTTTCAAAAGGTCAAGAGCGCAAAGTTTGCAAGCTTAAAAGATCGATATATGGTTTGAAACAATCCTCCAGACAGTGGTATCTTTGGTTCCATCAGGCAGTAATGTTGTATGGATTTGCAATGACTCAAGAAGACCATTATGTCTATATAAAAAGGTCTGAAGGCAATTTTGTGATATTGTCGTTATATGTGGATGACATTTTGTTAGCTAAAAATGATAAGAGTTTTGGCATGACCATTAAAGAATGGTTATCTTCAAATTTTGAGATGAAAGATATGGGCTAAGCTGCCTATATTTTGGGAGTAAAGATTACAAGAGATCGTTCAAAGAAACTTCTAGCTCTATCACAAGAGCATTACATTAGAAAGATTCTAGAACGATTTAATATGGCTAATTGTAAGCCTATGGATACTCCTATCTCAAAAGGATAAAAGCTTAGTCTCGAAATATGCCCTAAAACTCCGGAAGAACGAGATAAAATGAGTAGAGTTCCTTACTCCAATGCCCTTGGGAGTTTCATGTACGCAATGATGTGTACTAGGCCTGATATATGTTTTGCAGTTGGGTTTGTAAGCAGATTTCAATCCAACCCTGGGCAAAAACATTGGCATGCGGTCAAAAGGATCTTAGCATATCTCAAAGGAACTGCAGACTATTCTCTATGCTGCCAAGGAGGAGATTTACGCTTAGTCGGATATACAGATTATGACTGTGGAGGTGATCTAGATGAGCGAAAATCAACATCTGTGTATGCATTTTTACTCAGTCGAGGCACTATCTCATGGTGTAGCAAGAAAAAGACATGTATTGCATTGTCTACAATGGAAGCTGAATTTGTAGCGTGTTCAGCAGCAGTATAGCAGGGTGTTTGGCTCAAAAGATTCATTGAGGATCTAGAGATTGTTACCGGTGCTTCAAGACTAGTAATTATTTACTGTGATAATCAAACAGCCATTGCTTACACAAATGATTCGAAATATCATAGTAAATCCAAACATATAGAGACAAAATATAATTTTGTCAGAGATGTCATAGGAAAAAAGGAAGTGATTATTCAATACATATCTACGCATGAAATGGTAGCCGATCCATTTACCAAAGCAGTGACTAGAGATGTTTACTCATCACATGCTAAGTTTTTAGGGCTACGTAGATTGTAATCATGATGATTTGTTTGAATTTTACTATTTTATATGAATAAATCCTTTTTCCTTTGCTAGTATATATTTCACAAAATTGTTATTTAAATATGTCGTCAGGATGAGACCGGCATTCTTATACGTGCGGACGCCTCAGATGCTAAGATAGTATGCTGAGATGAGACACATATATAGAAGAGAATAAACTTTATTCTAATGGAGCTTATATATATGAATATGTCACCTTGACCATGTCAAGATGAGGTTCTTATATTCTTTTGAATTGATCATGATTCAACCCCACAATCATGAAACCTGATTGAGCCAGATGTGAGAATATAATTGGCGCCCAAGTAAGACATGGCGAGCTTTATGAACTCAGGTTAGGCGTTGTAGATAGCGACTGAACTCAGATCTGTATAGTGAATAGTTTAGACATATACATTCTTTATGAGAATAAAATTCACTGTAGCACGTGATTCATACCATTTGTGCTATGTGATCAAAAGGAAAATGAGAGAATGATTCCTACTTCCTCGTTGTGTAAGTTCCTTGAGGTTTTGATTAAGCCTCAAATAGTGTCCTTATGACCATTGACTTTGATTGAAAGTGACAAGACAATGTTAGCTTCTTTAGCGTATTTTTTCTATGGCTATGGTACTATTTGGTCTATGAAACACTACTAGGATAGCAGTTGTTTTTGACACTGAGATACAAGTGTTCAATGGAAAGATATAATGTTTCTTTATCAATTTTTGGTCTTCTTGTCGACCAATTGTATTGTCTAAGATAGACAAGAATACAATTGTGAATACGTAAAAATTTGATATAGTCAAGCACGACTTTGTATATTGAGGGTTAAGTATGCTTGGACTGATGAGTGAAAATTAAATCTAGGACACATATGAACAATGCATTGCGTGCTCCAATACATTTGTAGGATATTGTTCATCGACCACACTGTGTATTTGCTTGTATGAATGATCTGTGATTGGATCCAAAAGTTTGAGAAACATGACTTTGTAAAGTTTTCATTGCTCCACTTGTACGAGTGGGAGATGTTGGAATATGCTCAAGTGTTTCAATATATTTATTAGTTATTTAATTGATAATTACTGTTACTCATATGGATTAAATTATCTGATAGTTTGAATTTTAATTATCAAATATAGTGATAATTATGTTAAATTCAAACTGATCAGATAAAGGGTTAAAAGGATAAATATGATATTAAATTTAAATAACATTTAAATTTGAATATCAGAATCCATCCAGATAGGAGTCTGGACCCTATAAATAGCAAGGTGTTCTGTTCATTCCATTCATCCCATTCTGAGTGTTCTTTTACAGAGAGTTTTTATTTCTCCTTTTGCCGGTCCTTTCCGAGTTACAGCAAATAGCACGGTGAGTCGAATGTATTTTTCTTGTAATCATACACCGATCGTATGTAACATCTCGATATCTTTTCCGCTGCAATGATCTTTGATATCCAACAAAAATAAAGAAAAAAAACGAAGTGATAGAATAGTTGGATTTGGCAATAAATGGGCACGCAACTCAAGAGTTGGGTGATGAGTGGCAATTTGATAATTTTAAATTAACATAAAAAATACTGAGTTTGAAAACTTGACAATTTATATTGGACCTTTGTAAAACTTACAATTGTAGCTTGACCTACTTAAGACTTGCAATTTGTAAGTTAGCCTACTTAAAACTTGAAATTAGGCCTACTTGCAATTGTATAAATTTGGCCTATTTAACTTTGATTTTTTTTTTTTTTTTTTTTTTTTAAATGGTAGACGGGGCTGCAGCACCATTACCATTCGCCCCTGAACGCAAGTCATAATTGTGTATGTATGTACAGAAGGACCACAAGTCATCAATGTTTAGATTACGCCATAAAGGATCGTGTTGCGAATGCAATGGATGTTGACCTGGTGGCTATAAATACCATACAAGAAAAGCCAACTTTACTCGTTCAAATCAGCTACTTCGTACACCTTTTCAAAAAAGAAGAAGAAGAAGAAGAATCAGCAAATGGCAGACAAGGCTCGTATTTGTTTGTCTGTCTGTTTTAACCTGGATTATTATACATATCATAATTTCATCAATTATTTATACAATTTTAATTTTTGCTGCAGGGAACCATTAAGCTAGGGCCATTGGGTGGTGGTACAGGAGGTGGGGGTTGGGACTTTAACCCAGGTCCACATAGTTCCATTACGGAGATAGAAATCGTCCATGGGGTTGTAGTTGATTCAATCTATATCAAAAGCGTTAATCGTAAAACTGGACGATCTGGGTTTTCGGGTAAACATGGCGGTAATGGCGGTGGAAGTACTCTGGTAAGTATATATTACTTTTCATGTTTTATAAAGATTTGTTTGTTTTTTTATTTGTTAAAAAAATATATATGATTTTATGTGTAGATTTCCATTACTGAACCAGATGAATATATAACCTCAATAAGCGGGACCACAAGAACATTTAATGGACATCTCGTGGTTGAATCTCTAACTTTCAATACTAATAAGACCCGGTACGGACCTTATGGTAACACAACTGGAAATGCTTTTGGAATTCCTATGGAAAATGGGGAAATTGTTGGCTTCTTTGGACGTGCAGGTGATTTCATCGATGCAATAGGTATCTACGTGAAGCCTTCTTGTTAAGCAAGGTATGTAATTAAAATTACGACCCGACCCGACCCGAGAGGTCATGTCATTTTAGTTTTCTTTCACAAGCACACAAGTTGCTTAACATTTTAATTAAAAATGTAATTTATTGGCAGGTTCTTCAGCTCTCCGATATTTAATGATCGAGAATCTCGTAATATTTTATAAAATAACCGTTCTATTGTTTGTGTGGACGCATTTGAAGATTGTTGTTGTTGTCTTTGCTATTTGTGGAAAGTGCATAAGCCATCCTTTTCACTAAAATTTATAATAAACTTGTCGGGATCCTTCCCTTATGTATTGTATCTTATTTTATGAAATGAATGGAAGATATGCTTTTTATTGCGCACAATGTTTGTTTGTATGTCATTATTTCGAGTGGTGGTAGGGGGTCATGGCCCCGGCGGTTGGTTTTATTGTTAAATTAATTAATTAAATCAATTTGACGAGTTGGGGTTGGTCCGGTAATAAACCCGTCACACCTGCACCACGAAATTACGGATTTGAGTGCTTACCCCTCCTCCCAAAACCCCAAATTTATGTGATATTGTAATACTTAAAAAAAAAAAATTAAATTATTTTTACTTATTAATATTTATAGCACCAATTAATACAAACTCTTAAAAAGCAAATGATATTATTTTACACCACAATAAGTATTTTTGCTGCAAATAAAATAGGGGCAAATTGTTTGTTCAAAAGCTGGATAACTTGCTGAATATACTTAGAAATGTCACCGGTTACTAGTATGTCATCTACATGACTACATCAGAGGCTGTTTTTACAGATACTCTAACAAAGGTTAATCACTGAACCAACCTCATTTTGTCCGGATTTAAATGACTTATTCATCCTTAATTCCCATTATTAAATTATATATTGTACATTCATGAACAACGCCCAGTGATTTGTTTATGTCTAATTGGAATCTCGTGGGATTTTATGGATAGCTGCATACTAAATTATCTTAGTTATTTCCACATTTCAATAAACCTGTAAAACTAACAATATATATATATATATAGGTGCTCTAATCGTCCCTAGTGTCTGATGTATATAGTTTCCGTTGATTCTATGAAATCATATGTGTTATCGATTTTTCGGCTGGTTCAATTGGTAAGACCAAAATAATGAAATTCTGAGTTATTTCACCAACCAAAAGAGAGGGATACTACTTTGAAGGAAGTGAAATGCTGATCGTCTATGAGTTCATGCCCAACAAAAGCCTTGATGCCAGGGACGGACCTTGGGAGCCCACCTTAGCCTTTTTAAAAAAATTTGTAAGTAAAAAAAAAAAAAAAAAAAATTTCTTTTTTTTTTCTTTTTTTTTTTAATAATTCTTTCCTCTCTCATCTTTCTTCAAATTTTAATCCAACCTCTTTATCAACATCAATAATTCATCTTCCAATTAGGTATATTTTTATGAATATTGTAAATTTAAATATTTTGTTTTGTAATTAAATTTTATGATTAATCTAATTATTAGTTATTCTAATTTTAATTTACAAATTAACATTATTGTTTAATAAATTTCCTTTTGTTTTGGTTGAAATTTAGATACATCATACATGCTTGTTAAATTATTATTTTTAATTATTCTTTTGTTTTTAGATTGATAAGTTTGATCTTTTGAAAAACTGTAAGATACAGCTCAATTAGTAATTGATTGTATTTGCATTTCATGTTTATTTTATAATTTGTTTTGACTTTATTTTTTTATTAATTTTTTTAATGTATATATTTAGAATATACATTTATAGAGTAATCCCCACTTTGTCTTCTTAACTGGGTGTATCTTTATTTTTAATTAATACAATTTTCTCATAATGTTAATGATCGAAAAAAAAAATTTATTCTAGCCCACCCTAGTATTTAATCCTGGTTATGTCCCTGGCTGTTATATCATTAATTGGTTGGTTGGGTACAGGAAAATGTCAGCAAAGTGCACATAATCTTAGGCAATAATCAATAATGAGACTACAGTCAAATATGGTACACGGATATAGTTTGACACAGTCAAATTTTGTTTGGCAAAAAACGTACGTATATATACTAATTGGATAAGGATCCTCTCCTCACCTCACATTATCCTCACCTTTTCCTCACCTTTTTAAAGCACGTGATTGGTTGTTCATAAAGTGTCAATCACATCCTCACCATTCATTCATTGCAATGCTTATGTGTCATAAGATTAAGTGAGGTGAATATGAGGTGAGGTGAGGAGAGGATCCTTGTCTATACTAATTAGGAAGTAGAATCTATCTTGTTTTATGATTAGAGTAATACTAGACGTCCAAATTTTTTTTTCCCAAATGATGTGGCACGTGAGGTGTCAGTATCTTATAAATCATGAGATTATATAATGACTAATGTGATGTTGATACCTCACGTGCTATATCATTTGAGACAGAATTTGGGAAAAAAATTGGGACGTCTAGCATTACTCTTATGATTAATGCAGTGTTTATACTCAATTTTTGTTTGACAAGAAACGTACGTATGTTGACAGGAAGTAGAATGTTGTTTTATGTGATTAATCCAATGTTAAGAGCATCTCCCACCCATTCTCTATCTCTATCTCTATCTCTAAAATAGAGAACCAAAAGGGAATATTTCTTCCAAATTCCATCTCTAAAATTTTTTCACTCCCACCACACTCTCTATCCTTATCTCTATCTCTATCCCTATCTCTATCTCTATCCCTATTTCTATTTATATCTTAAAATAACTTATATTTTCATTATTATTTTTTAGTTTGTTTAATAAATTATTGTTCAACTAAATTTTAACAAATATTATTTATAATAACATTTGTATTTTTTTTAATACTTTTTTTAAAAATATAATGTTTTATTAATGCATGAATTTAAAAATCATAAAAGGGAGAAAAAAGAAGAGTCAGAAATGTATGGTCAACTCCAAGTGTTACAAGCTCAAAATAAGACAACAAAATTAGAGATTTTACGTGAACGTGAAGTGATTCGACGTGAACGTGAAGAGAATAAAATTATAATGATAGATTTGGATTCTATTAAAAATCCCAACGAACGTGAATTTTTTCGAAGGAAAAAAATGCAAATTTTAGAGAAAAAAACACTCACAATTCCCAAATACAAGGTGGATCATTTTCGGATGGATATGGAAGTCATTTGGATGGCTTTCCAAAATTTTAATGTATCTCGACATTATCATATGTTATATTGTTATTATTTAAGTTTTTTTTTTTTTTTTTCTATCCTTATTTTAATGTTTTTATGTTATTGTAATTTTTAATATTAATATTTATTATTTTAATACTATGTTTCGGTTTTTATTTTATTACTAACTTATAATTATCAATTTGTAATAAGAGATTGCCCAAATGATAAAGTATGGTAAAGTATGGTAAATAAAAAATTATTAATTAATATTCAATATTGGACTCATTTTAAAGATCTAGATGAGACATTTCTAATAATATAATTTTTATGTTAATAAAATATATAAATTCAATTTTATTATACATTAATTGAATTTAATGAAAAATTTAAAAGGATATAATTGGAATAAAAAAAGTTAAAAAGTGGTTTTAGAGAATGGGAAATGGTTCTCTAAATTTAGAAAATGGAGTGGAGGTTCTCTTAATATTTTCTTGGAGACAACAATTTAGAGGGTGGGTGGGAGCAACCAATCCTCTAAAATCCTCTAAATATTCTTGGTGGTAAATGCTCTAATGGATGGATGGATGGATGGCATCAACATATATGTCTGGGTATTTGTTAAGTTTTTCAATGCTCATGTTTTTCAACCACCCGACATTCTCTCTCTCTCTTACTTTTTGAATAGTCAATAATATATACTAGCTACTATGACTATCTCGTTTTTAAATATCGTGACTACTAATTATATGTTCCACATAATAAATATTAAACGAAGACATCTGAAATCTTAACAAATATCGATCCTTAACATTTTACATGATTATAATAGATATTACCAATTAAGCTCGATAGTTCAATTCATTTAGGTGCATAAACTTTTGCCAATAATAGTAGTAAATTATTTTGTTTTACCATACGACTTTACATCAATTAGAAAATTTGGAAACCTTAGCTCCCTCGAAGAGTTTCATCAATTAATTAATAAATTAGTAGTTAGGGCAACCTATGATTTATAATTTAATTCAATTCCCACAATAAGAAATTAAATTTGTACACAAAACATATATATGGTGTTAGGTGGATAGAAATATGCATCGCATAAGAGCATCTCCAATGCAAATATGCATTTTTGAGTTTCTAAATAATGTCACATCAGCATTTCTATTTATTATAGGCCCACTTTTGAAAAAAATTTAGAGAAATGCATATTCACATCTCCAATGCAATTATCTAAAGTCAAATATGCATCCATTTTATGTCCAATCATAATAAAACAATTATTACACTCTCTCTTCTCTTTTATTTTACAATTAAATGAAGTTTAATCTTATTGATAGAGAGAGTTGAAAGCTTTAATCTTATTGGTGGAAATAATTAGAAATCCTAGTCAGTATTTCTAGGAGAGTTTCTAGAATTAGAAACCTAACTCCATATTCTCTAACTTTTTTTTTGCTACATCATCTCCATATTCAACTTAGATAATAGCATTGGAGAGAGTTTTTCTAACTTTTTTAATATCTATCTTATGTGGCACTCCATTTTCTCTAAATGCATAATAGCATTGGAGATGCTTTAATACAATCTATGACCAAAGTCACCAAACCAAACTGATTTGACTTTTAATGCACAAACAATTCTTATTCTTCTACTTAAAAAAAAAAAAAAAATTATTCTTTTTGCTTTTGTGGTTTAATGGTTATGTTTTTCTCATTTAATGCATATAAATAATCAGTGTTCGAAAAAACGCTCTGGGCGGCCGCCTAGGCGGCGCCTGGCCGTCCCGACCAGGCCAAAATCGGTGGAAAAAATGGTCAACGGAAAGTCAACGGTCAAAGTCAACGGTCAACGGTCAACTGGTAAAAACTCGGCCACCTAGTTCGGTTCGAACCGATTAATTGGGTCCAGGCGGAGTCAAAGCCGTTGACTTCGCCTAGACCCTTAAAAAAAAAAAAAAAAAAAAAAAAAAAAAACGAACAGCTTCTTCTCTGTAAAAAAAAAAGAGGACTTTGAAAGAAAAAAAAAATAAAAAAAGAACTGGAAGAGAAGAAGAATCATGTGGAGAAGAATCAGATCCGG
Source organism: Acer saccharum (assembly GCA_030490815.1). NCBI lineage: Eukaryota > Viridiplantae > Streptophyta > Magnoliopsida > Sapindales > Sapindaceae > Acer > Acer saccharum. The sequence goes on along the minus strand of CM059867.1, from coordinate 20,222,140 downwards.
TTTCTCTGTCTCTCACTTTCTCTGTCTCAAACAATTTCTTGATAGGTTGAAATCAATTTCTATTTGAACGACCTCAAATGAGCAAAATCAACACACAAATTAGATTCAAGTGTTGTTGACTAACAAAACCCACCAAGATTTAATGAAAAATAACTAAAAAATAAGCTTTAATAGAGGAGTGAGAAAGCTTGAATGGAGAGAAAATGGTGGAAGAAAAGAGAGAAGGCAGCTGAAGGCGTGAAAGAGAGAGGTGAATGAGAGAGGTGAAGATTTTTGACTTTTAAAACACATTTGTAAAATTACAAAAGACACCCTCTTTCAATACAAAAATCTAAAATATACAATAAAAAGTAAAACTATATTAAATAGGTACAAGAGATGCAAACAATAAAGGACTTTATGTTGATTTTATTTTAGTTTCGTCATAATATGAATTTCGTCATAATTGGTCAACGAAAAAAGTCAACCGCCTAGAAATCCGTCTAGGCGCCGACTAGGCCGCCTAGGCGCTAGGCGCTGGTCCACCGCCCGACTAGCGCCTAGCGTTTTCTAGAACACTGTAAATAATTGAATACGCTGTAAGTATTTGTGGTGGGAAGATGAAGACAATAACCTAAATATTAGGGAAAAACAATGTTTTTTTTTTAAAAAAATTTAATGATAGGTAAATAGTAAATTATAAAAAAAATAAGTCAGTCCTTGAAAAAAACAAAGTATAGTAGAACCCCTCTAAATTAATATTCTTGAGACCCACCCTTGAATATTAATTTAGAGGAGTTATTAATTAGAAGAATTTTACCTTATAAAGTGTTATTTTGTCTTAAAAAACGTGTGGAAGTCAGTTTTCATGTTTATGGAAGATTCCTTTTCGAGATTCATTATTTAATCGGTTTTCTTCTTTAGGGAAAGTTTTTATTATTTTTTATTTTTTATTTTTTATTTTTTTATTTTTTTTATTTTTTTTATTTTTAGGATTCCTTGTTTAGGAAAAATCTGTTAAGGAAATTTCTTATTGAAATACTAAATTTAGTTGAAATATTTTGGCTACAACAAGAAGGTGATCACAATAACTTGAGGACAATTCAAAAGATAAAGAATGAAGTCAAAAATATCAAACATAGTAGCTTTGTGAAAACTAGCATCTTGAAGTACTTTTATAGTTCTTGAATATTAGTAATATATTTTGTATTTTTATGAAATTATTAATTTATACGACAGTCGGGACCAAAATTTTACACTAGGTTTCAAAAAGAAATTATTAATTATTTCGATAGAGGGGTTTATTAATTTATAGGAGATTAATTTATATCAGTTCTACTATACTACTTGGCTTTGAAAGCCAACTAATGACACACTGCTCTTCAGCTCTTCTTGAGCCGGGAGTGTGCAGGGACGGCTGTTTTTGTCCTAAGAACAGATTTTTTTTATAAAAAAAAAAATTGTGAATTGGATAGCTAACCGATTCAAGGAACCCGAATCAGAAACTAATTGTGATTTATTATTTTTGTTCTAAAAACAGTAAATTAGATGAACTTTCTACACTCCTATACTTGAACAATATAATTAATTAATGGGTATTTTTAACTTTTAATGAATAAAATTTACACCAAACGTTGCCGTTTCCTTATTATTATTATTATTATTATTATTTGTGTTAGTGATATTTCTTTATTCTTTTTTCTATAGAAATATATTTTGGTAAATGGCTTTTATGGACGAATTTTCTTCAATGCGTAAGTAATGCATCCAACCATTGAAGATTGGACATGTGACGCAAATATTAGATGTAGCAGGCACATGTTCTGACATTGCAAAGTCCAAATTTCCGATAACATTTAACCACTCCATGCAATCTTCAAGCTCATAAAACCCTATCCATGAAATTACCAAGCTCACAAGAAGCCAGAACACAAAGCAAACTTCTATCAAAACTTGAATTTGACGATTTGAGACTGTCAAATTTAATTTTTATAGAATTAACTACATATTCAATTAACATAACAATAATGAAGCTTCAAACAAAATGTTTAATCTTAAACTTGATATAATTAAGCAGTTCAAACTTTATAAAAAAATTTACAAGTCATGCCGCGTACGATAGAAAACAGATGTTAAAAAAATTGAATAAAAAAAAAAAAAAAGTCTGTGAGTATATATTCTAGCTAGCAATATTTTTTTAACATTTAAACTTTATATTGTTGATTAGAATTTAATTTTAAGGATTATTAAAAAAGAGACCAACTGTCAAATCTAAACACACGCATTTGTTGAATATCTTAATCTGATTTGATGGCAAGACATGGTGAAATTTCTTAATTAGGAGCCTTTTTACATTGCTTTAAGTTTTGACTAACATTTATAATTAATTGCATTTGCTTTAATCTTCAAATCTAAACACACGCATTTGCTTTAATTATAATTGCATATAGGGCCATAGTCAGCCCATAGGGGTCACTACATGCATCTCTGAACTGGTCAGAGCATTTGATTACAACTATTAGGAATGAATATAATATAATATATTTTCTATTAAAGTTTCGTCGATATAATCTTTTTGTATCTTGGCGTTGACAAAATATATATTTATATAACTTTGACTCTATTAGAAAAATAAATAAATAAATAGATGGAGATGGGTTTGTTTTTTGTTGGATGTATAACCACTACCGTGACCAGTGAGAATAGACTCTACAAACACAACCCGGAATACTACTCCCACTATCGGGGAGAGGATACATGTGGAATACAACTACTCTCACAATTGGAGAGAGGAGAACTCCCAGAATCGGGAGAGAACAACCCACACTTGGGATTTAAAGGCCAAGATGGGGCAAAAAATATATATACAAATATATATGCACTATATGGCTTTGAACCGTGGTGGTGGAGGCTTCCAGGGAGCGTCCAGCCACATTGGCAAGAGGCCAAGTGTGTGGAGATGGGTTTGTTAAACGACGGTGTTTGATAGTGGGGTTTGTTGCGCTGAAGTTAATGAAAACAATATAATGAAGTTGATTAGAATAATTAGAGTTGAAAACTGGTACTGCCATGATTGACTCAAATAAGTAAGCAACCCCACACGCTTATGATTTTCTTCTTAAATAGCTTATCAGCTTTATCATTAATTCCATCTATTCAAATTTCAACCAACCTTAAGTCCATCTGGTCAAATTTCAAAACAGATAAAAAAAGGAAAAAGAAGAAAAAAATCTTTTGTTTGTTATATATATATATATATATTATTAATTAATCTGTTTTTTAATATTGAATTATTTGGATTTTACTGATTTTTTTTTTTTTTTTTTGGAAACCTGTGAGAATTGAATTCTATTAGAACAGTCCGGACAACTGCTCCCACTAAAGGGGAGAGAGCACCCACACTTGATAGCCAAGGAGGGACAAAGACTATATGTATATATATACATGTGTGTTATGGGCGTTGAACCTTGGTGGTGGAGGCTCCAATTGGAGAGTCCAACCACATTGGGAAGAGGCCCAATAACGGATTTTACAGAATTATTCGTTGATGTTAATAGTAGTGAATGATGAATAATAAAATATTATTTTATAATATAAAATAGACAGAATATATTTTATAATTAAGTGATAGTTTAGGATTAATTTAGTTCTACATTAGGCTAAATTTCAGTATTATCCTTGAATTACATGCAACTCAAACACCTCTTAGTTAAAGTCATGTGTATTTTCTCTTTCACACGAGCAGTGGGAGGTACGTTCAAGTCTCGCGCGGTGTACTATCAGCATATATGTGGAGTTTTTTTTCTCGGTATTTTATGGGAGTACTAGATCTATATCCATCGTTTATGAGAAATACATATTCAGAAGAAAGAAAGTACTACTCGTTCCATGCATCAAGGCCAAATGGGATCAAAATGGATTTTACATAGTAATTTTAGAAATGTCAATATTGATCCAACCATTATAATTTTCATGTTTCAAGAGAATTTAGATTAGAAGAAGCTAGCCTAACAATTTCAATTTGTTAGAGGATACATACAAAATGGACTAAATAATTCAACAGATCCCTAAAGTGAGACAAAATAAACTAACAATATTAGAGGAAATAATCCAATTAAATTCATTTAAAAAAAAAAAAAAAAAAAAATGTGAATCCATTATAAGTGAGTAAATCATAATCTTATAAAAATCTGATATCCATTCTCTAGACTCATTGGTACCTAACACTCTAAACAGGGACAGAGAGACAGCTGGCGGTGAATGGTGTGAACGGACTCTCCTTGAGAAAAACTTGCATGGGACGGTCCCAGTGACGTGGATATGGGACCGTCCAATCAGAGCACGCCACATATACATTAGGAGAATATATGGCACCATTTGACACATTTGTGGCGTGCTCTGATTGGACGGTCACATATCCACGTCACTGGGACCGTCCCATGCAAGTTTTTCTCCCTTCTATGAATACTTTTTTTTTTGTTTTTTTTTTAAAACGGCTCCTTCTATGAATACACATTGGCACTTCACAATTGAAACTTCTAGATTTAGAAAGAAATTATTAAAGTGGACGTAGAGTTGCCGTAGACTCGTAGACAGCTATTATAAAACCAAACTTCATTTTTTGCCTTTTTTCAATTATATAACGAGAGAAGAGATAAATAATAAATAAACGGTCTACAAAGTGCCACGATAGCAGTGTTCCCAATTTATTTGGTAGAGATCGGTTTAAAATATTTTTAAGAATAATTTGTTTAAATTTTATTTTTTATACTTATATTAAAAATTGAATAATTGATTGGACCAGATGGCGAGACCATCCCACACAATATTTTCTCCTCAGTCTAATATAAATAGACATAAGAGTTTCGAAGCCCCACTGGCCCCACATATCAAATGCCGATGATCGTATTACCACCAATGAGGAAGCGCTTGGTAATTATCACTATTGTTTTTTGTTCATCCCTTTATTATTATTATTTTTATTTGAATATACAACGACAACTGTCGATACCGACGAGATTAGACTCTACTAGTCATCTCGACAAGTTCAAATATAGTCTGAATATCTTCAAGCCAAATCCTTACAAGAAAAAAACCGCTCAGAAACGCAGAACCGCTCAGAAAGGCAGATCTTACGTTTTCGGAATACCGACACCCACCTCTCCAGCTCACCATAACGAGAACCACCCGATCTTTCGAGCAGGAGCTAGAGTACCGGCCACCTCTTCAACTCGTGATAGGGATATTGGAGGTGAGTTTGCCACCATTTATTATTTAATTTGTTAATCAATATCATATTTAAACAGTGTGTGTGAAATTGGTGTGCTTTACATGAATATTTTAATTTTTACTTGTTTTCATCAATGATGTCATGATATACAGATCCAACTATATCACACAACTCAAAGAGGAGATCAAATGCATGGATAATCTTCTTGGCAATAGGAATATTTATGCTGCTAATTACAGCTTATCTTTTGTGTAGAAGAAAAGTTGTCCCAGGTAATATATATATATATATATATATATGTAGCTAGCAAGGTTAATTTACTTATAATTAAACTCGATTTCCTTTTTTTTTCTTTCTTTCCGAGGAAAATTTGGTGTAACTTAGATGTAGGGAATAATCAAGAGTTCTCTTTTGCAACTGTTTGTGAAGCTACACAGAATTTCAACATTGAAAACCGGCTTGGACAAGGTGGATTCGGACCTGTGTATAAGGTATGTAACTATATATATATATATATATATATAAACTTTCCGGTGCAGTATCGAAGTTAAAATCCAGGAATGTCTTTTGGGCCGTTGGATCTCAATCCAACGGCCAAGAAGAAGATTGTTAGGAAAAAATAAAAAAATAAAAAACCCGCACACAACCCAAAAAAAGTACTGTTTTCCACTCTCCCTCTCTCTTCACGTGGTAACCTCTCTCCTCTGTCCCATTCTCCTTCACTTCTCAGTTCTCAACCTCAATACATCAGAAACCTGCCTTTTCTTCTTCTCTGATCAAACTCTATTAATTTCGTTCTGTAATTAGTATCAAAACCCAAAAAAAGTACTAGGAAGTAGGAAGGCTACCATTACCAAGCCAAATTAGCAGAAAACGTAAGTGATGATTATTAGGTGTATAAACTGTTTTGGGTTATAGACAGATTGGTTGAGTTTTTCATCTTGAATTTTACTTCTGGGTTTTTGATTGGATTGATTATGTTTGTTTTCTTTTTTTCAAAATTTTTTTTTTTTTGATTTGTTGCTGGTAGAGATTATATTAACAGTAGAAATTGGGTTCCAGGGCACATTAGCAAGTGGTAAGAGAATTGCAGTGAAGAGACTCGAATCAACCCGGAGGTCTGGGCAAGGGATACTACAGTTTAGGAATGAAGTCGATTTTATCCCCAGATTACAACATAAAAATATTGTGGAACTCTTGGGATACTACTTTGAAGGAAGTGAAATGCTGATCGTCTATGAGTTCATGCCCAACAGAAGCCTTGATGCCCACCTCTTTGGTAAGACTTTAACATGCTTGTTACATTTTTCAATTGCTGGTTAGTAAGATAAAGCTGCAAATGAAGCATTTATATGCTAGATTAGTCCATCGTTATATTTTTTAAGTTTTCAATGTGACATTCATTCCCATACACATTTTTTAATTAAGTAGTATATTATGTTCAATTCATTGTCAGATTTAACCAACAGATCGGTTGTGCCATTAGACTGGGAAACACGTAAAAAGATTATTAAGGGAATTGCACGGGGTCTTGTTTATCTACATGAAGATTCTCGTCTCAAAATCATACATAGAGATATCAAAAGTAGTAATGTTTTACTGGATGATGAGATGAACCCAAAGATTTCAGACTTTGGACTGGCTAAGTTGTTGAAAGATAATCAAAGTGAAGCTAACACCACCACAAAAGTTGGAACATTGTAAGTGCATTTCTTCCTATTTCGTTATTTCCTTACTGCTGGAAGATAATTCTTAGAAATTATATATGATGTTTTTTTTTTTAAACTATATTTCCCTTCTTCAGTCAAGGCTCTATTATATTAAAATAACAATAAGATACATTGTGTTGAATTTTCTCCTAACCTTAGTAGTCTGCTTGTCCAACTGCAGTGGATACATGGCTCCAGAGTATTGTATGGGAGGAGTTATTTCATCCAAATCGGATGTTTACAGTTTTGGAGTTGTTCAACTTGAGATTATTAGTGGTCTAAAGAGTTTAGATCCCAGGCTTGACTGCCTCGGCCTTCCCAATCATGTAAGTGTGTTTTAGAAATATATATATATATATATATATGGTCGGTTATATTAACTTAAATTTCTGACTCAATTTTTTTGACTTTAATATCTTAATTGTTGGATTAAAGAGCACATGATCAAATAGGTGGTTGAGATAATGAAGTCAAAAAAATTGGGTCATAAATTTTAGTTAATATAGCCTCTGCCTCTTTTGAGAATAATTTCTAATGATTGAGATTTAATTTATAACCCCAGGTTTATGGCTTGTGTGCATGTGAAATTTCAGACTTGGGAACTATGGTGCAGAAGATCAGGGATAGAGCTGATGGACAAAGCAATGGCGCAGTCAAGTGTTGACAGTGAAGAAGTATTGAGATGGATCCATATTGGTTTGTTGTGCGTCCAGGAAGATACAGGAAAGAGGCCATACATGTCAGAAGTACTTCGTATGCTAGAGAACAGAAACATTAAACTTCTTGGACCGACCAGACCTCCACTTTCTGTGGATCAACCTGACCTAGAAGCATCTCAACAATCCTCATGTTCTACTATCTATCTAGATGCTGAAGCTGGACTTTCTGTGGACTCTGTCAATCTGGTCACCTCTCAGAGCAGCTCCAATGTTGCTTCAAACAACACACCAATATTGGTTTGATGCGCGTCCAGACAAATGCAAATGAGAGACCAAGCATGCCATCTGTACTTGGTATGCTGGAGAATGAAAGCAGTAAACTTTCTAAACCGACCAAACCTCATTTTTATGGCTCAATACCTTAACCTGCAGGAAGCATCTCAACAATCAACTGAATTGATTCCACGTTTAAGGAAAGCATCTCAAGTACAATCTGCAATATTACATGCTAAGTTGGCTCTGTCAGTTAGGGACTCCATTGTTTTACTATTATATATAATAGATGTATCTGTTGCTGCAAACAAAATATGCTCTGCAAATAACAATATATATTTCTATCTGTTTCAAAAACATATGTGGAATTGGATATCTATTTTATTATATCTATCTATCTATCTATCTGTTGCGAAAAATCACTTGTATGGTTTATGGAAAACACCAACAATTTTTTGTACCAACTCCACTCTAGAGGAGAGGTGGGCAAATGTGAGCATATTCAACCAAGTACACAAGAAATATATATATATATATATATATATATATATATATATATAGCATAAAAACAAACAACACCAATGTAACATACAACCCGGCAATTCAACCAAAGCATTAAACTCAAAATGGACACAATGCTGACCAGATTCCATTGTTTTCTCTCGTTCAACAAATGGAGTATCTGAACTGGATACGAGTTGAATACGAGTTACCTCCACCAAATGGAGTATCCGTGCTTCCTAGCCTTGAACCAAAGACTCTGCCACCAACAAGATTGGAATTCCATGCGTAACTCGTCCGTTTGTTCAATGCCAATCTATGTCAATCTATGAGCAGTATTCGACAATCTCAAATCTCAATTACTTTTAGATTATTTTCAGTCTTGGTCTCAAGTATTTTTACTTGTATCTTTTATTAAGTTGGTTTACTTTAAAGACCCAAATGAAAACAGTTTTCGACTATCTCAAAGGCCATTAGTAACATTGGTCCATTGATTTAAATATCAGTTGGATTCAGCTTTTGATAAAAAGAAAAAGGAAAAAAAAAATTGCTCAGGGCCGGCCATGGTTCTAGGGATCTGGGTTGTCGATATTCAGATCCAGGAGGATCACCGTGTCTCCTGAAAACTTACAATGTTGACGTTGGCCTGAATGATGTCAAGAGATTCCTGTCAGAGACACAGTCTGAGGTTATAATCCTGGAAATCCGAACCTGGAGGACCCTAGTGGAGTTCTGGCTATTTGAAGAACAATTGGATCGATACAGATTTGCCATCCACGAAATTCGACAGCAACCTGAGGTCCTGAAGTATTTGAAGGATCAGCCTCCAGTTTCATCAAGGAAATTCTCGCAAGCCGATAACCCGATAGTCTGTTTACAACCTGTAACATCTCGGATTCATGGCTTTACTAGGCTGTTCATAACTCAATGCCACTCTCAGGGATGCGCTGATCGGTTGCAGATTTTCTCTACAGATTTCATTGATGGGGATTTTGTTGATGCTTGTGCTGGTTCTACACATGCCAGGATTGAAGGCAAGGCATGAGAAATCTCTGTTTCTGGTAATTTTTCGGTGTGTTAATGTGTTGTGATGTAAAAAGAGTTTGTGTGCATTTTTTTGTTGGATTGTGCAAACATTTGTGGTGATTCTTTCTTGTGAATTTCGTAAGATTTAGGTGCATTTTCCGGGAAAATCCTTCGATATGATAAAATCTATAAATGGTTCTATTCGTTCGTTAAAATTTTCTAGTAAATATGTTGCTAGAGGAATACAATTCTCATTACATTTCCTGCAAGTTTTATTAGGTTAGAACCTGCCTTCATATCACATTTATTTGGTTGACAGATTTTCAGTTTTGTAGGGAATTTGGGGCCATATATGCATAAAATGATTTCAGCCATAAAAAAACTTATATCATATCAACAAGAAATGGCTACAATTAAGGTATGACTATGATTTAAATCAACCCTAAAGGATAAATAATTCAAAGGAACGTGGAAACAACTTGAACTACTGGATTCTCTTGCAAATGTTTGTCACTGGGAGCTTCATTAACATCATTTACCTCATTCTTTAGGATTGCATTAAAGTGATCCTTTGATGCAGTAATCTAATTAGAATCAAAATTATAATGCATCCGAGCACACAGAAATATTATAACAATATAAATCAAACACCATTATAATTATTAACCAACAGCGTTGATTCTTACATTGACAGTAAACGAGGCAGAATTCAATTTACAAGATGCACCGGTAGAATGGAAAAATGACTCAATTGAGTGCAATACATCTACGGCGCTAAATTGGCGCTGAACACCCTACAGTAGAAATATTAAACCATGAGATGCCACAATAGTTGGAACAATGAAGAGACACGTGCAAATATAACCAAACCTCAAGCATGAAAGACGAGTTTTTCTTTTTAATGACATGAGGTGATATTATATTCCTGGTGGGAGGCATGAAAGTCCAAGCAAGACCCCATCTAACATGCTTGCCCTTGGACAAATTCAGTTGTTTTTACTACAGTCGCTCCAACCACCCAGAGCTTGGATGTTAAAATCTTAAGGTTCAATTTCTGCCCAACCATTGAAGTAAACCACCTGGAAATCATGAAACATGAAGGCTCGTTTTCCATAGAAAAGATCAAGAAAACAATGATGGTAAAAAATAGGTAACAGTAGGATGGTAGAAAGGAATAATACCTAAAAGTTTGCTTCAGTGCAACACTATCCTCAATAATACGAGGAATGAAAGCCTTTTCTCCGCCCGGACAAACCATCTCCTAAGGAGTTCCGCCGCAAGAAATTTTCAGATTAAGTCCTGCTTCCTCCATAGTCTCAAAAAATGGAGGATTGCACATGCAGAAGTTGAATTTCTCACCATCGCTGACCACACCAAGAAGAACAGGTGGTCCATGATAAATGTTATTCGCATCAATAGACTGATCAAAATGGAGAAGAAGATGAAGGTACTGCTTGCTCCTCCATACCACTTAAATCCAGATTGTTTTCACCACAAGCTGACTCACCATTATCCGATTCTTTGCCAGAAGTTGGACAACTTTCGACCTTTCTAATTTCTATTAATTCTGAAATATGTGGATTATTTGTAACATTTTTCTCCGCCCACTCTAGTGCTACATCGGTCACATCTACAACCAAGTTAAACCACATCAGAAGAGAAAAAAAGAAATTGTAAATCGTCTGTAGATAAATGATAACAATACTGAAATGCTACCTGACCCAACAAAACTCCACCCCAGAAGAGAAGCACCGAGAAGTGGGTAAATACAATTTGCTCCAGTTCCAATATCGAAACCCTTCACATTATCACCATTGTTGCAACTCTTTGGAATGATATCAGAAGACAGAGATCTTCAATCCAGTGAATGTAATTGGATCTGTTAGGCACTGTGGGGCAGAGTTGTCAATCCGGAATCCACCTACAATACACAATCCACATTAACTAGTCTTGTGAACCAATTGATCTTCTTATCAGGAAAAACAAAATCCTAAATGATAACCTTAGTATTTAACAGAGCAACGACTCAACATGGCTCAAAACTTGAAAACGTAAAAAGGGCTCTTCAAAATCAAACATTACAAAGTCCAAAATATTTAACCACTTCATACAATCTTCAAGCTCATAAAACCGTATCCATGAGATTACCAAGCTCACAAGAAGCCAGAAAAGAGAGCAAACTCCTATCAAAACTTGAATTTGACAAGTTGAGACTGTCAAAGTTAGATTTTATAGAATTAATTACACATTCAATTAGCATAACAATGAAGCTTCAAACAAAATGTTGTATCTTAAACTTGATATAAGCAGTTCAAATTCTTTTTGAACCATTAAACAAACTAAGCACAAGACAACAAAATGTACAAAATTCAGAACAAAAACAAAACTTGGACTGCTTATAACCTGCATTAAATTAACTAACACCAACCAAGAAAAATAAAAACTGAAACTTTAAAACAGAGAAACATCAAACAAACCATATTTAATCCAATGAAAGCACCCACAATTCGAGCTAAATCGCAAAACCTATCTGAAACTCGATTAAACAAACCGAACAAACAACAGATAAATTACCAATTGATGCCGTGATCGTGAAGGAGCAGAACCCGAGTCAGCTCCCGGTCGCGTTGAAATCGGTCCAGTGAATTCTCGGTCGTCGACCTTCGCGAGAGTAGAAGACGGAGGGTTCAAAGGACGGGTAGAGAGAAGCCAAGAGAGCGAAATCGGGTGGGTTCTCGGAGTATATTTTTTGGGTGGATCGTGGGTCGCTCCACCTCTCTCTCCCTCTTCTTCTTCGCCATTTTTTTTTTCCTGTTTGGGTTTTAGAGCCCGACATACTGAGAAGGGTTTTACCATTTTTTTTATTAAAAAAATTAGGGGAAATTGCACTAACTTACCCCACCTTTCGCAAGGCTTAATATTTAACTAATGTCCATAATTATATAAATATCCCCTACCGTTAGTCAATAACAGATACCAATAATCATTAAACATGATTTTTTTATGAAATTCCAAAATTGCCCCAACACTTTATTGAAAAAAATATCTTAAATGCCTTTTACTTACAAAATTATTAGTTTTAAATTTTAAAATATAAAAATAAATGATGAACATAATCATTTTTGCTAGGGATGTTAGTGCAATATTTCTCAAAGGTCAGAGAATTGGAGGAGGAGGAGGGAGGGAGACAACCGGATACGTGGAATTCAATGGTCTAGATGGAACAATAGAGGATCTCCTCCATTTTGAACCAGGTATTCAAATGGAGATTTGGTTCAACAATGAACCAGATCTCCATTTGGAGACCTTGTGAGATCGCACCTTATTTGAACACCTTAATGTGCGATCTCTAACATTTGTTTTAGATAGTTTTAATATTTTTTAAATTGTTTAATGTTTTTTATTTTAAAAATAGTTTTAATATTTTTATCAAATGATGATTTTACCCTTGTAAATTCCAATCAGCCGTTTTTTTTAAGAAATTGACTAACATGTGGGGTTGTTTGTGTAATTAAGGGCTTTAGTTGAATATTAAGCTATAAAGAAAAAATGTAGATTTAGTTTTTGCAATTTGCTCTTTTAATTATTATATAGTAAAATCGGATAAATGAATGTTCGATAAATTAATATTCTCATTTAAATAATAAAACATTCTGGTCCCAACTTGGACCAATGTACTAAATAATAACCTCGCATAATTACAAAACATATTATATGTATCTAGTTGGCTAGATATTAAACATGAGAAGCAAAAAAAAAAAAAAAAAAAAATACTGATATGGTCAAGGTGTTAGGAAATATGCCCTAAAGCATGAAATTTCTGTAATTAATCTTTAAAATATCAATTAAGTCATTTGCTTATATTTAAATCATGTAGCATTTCTTTCCAAAAAAAAAAAAAAAAAAAAAAATCATGTAGCATTTATAATGAAAGATTATTTGTATCAAATGCAAATATTCTAAGGATTCATGACTAAAAGCGAATTAAGAATTATTCACATAAAATTGTGTGGTAGACACAATTTTTTAACTAGTTCAAAGATAATTCAAAACTTAAGATGGAGGCTAGGCACCCTATCTCGATAAAGTTGCAGGTTCTTTTTGTTTCAAATAAGAGTGACGAGTCTAGATATGTGTTCAAAAAATCGACTTAGGCAGCCGATTAATAGGTGGAATTCCTCTAGACGGTGCCACACCATGGCGAAAAGGCCATAATCTGTCATATTAGTCGAAGAACGATTAATCGGTCAAATCGGAGCATGGAGCATGGAGATGTTGTTGTCGGTTTTCAAGTGGAAGCGACTCAATTTCTACACTCGTTCCATAATAGACGACTTCATCCTTAGAATCATATATGTCGTTGAAGCCATCGTTCTTGTCTCAACTCTCTGCTATTAGAAGGGAAGGAATTAGGGTTTTCTGAAGATGATCGATGAAATGGTAAGGAATTTGGGTTTTCTTCAAATTTGTATTTACCTTTTAGATCTTCTGCTCAAATTTAGGTTTTATTACTTTATAAGGTAGACACTAAATTTCTGAATTTTGAGTAATTGTCGTAAACACCCTATTGCAAAATCACTCGTCACTTTCAAGTATTTGGGTTTACAAAACCTCAGATCAGTATAACAATGGTCATTTGTTATCTTGTAATTAACATCTCATCTCCTAATTCTTTTACTACATCTCATGTTCTCCTCATCATCATGTTGCTCATCCTCACCTTACTGCGCATCATCCTGCTAATCCTCAACCTCGACCTCGCCCTCATGCGCATCATCCTGCTCATCTTTAACCTCGTCCTTGCCCTCTTGCTTATCATCTTGCTTGTTCTACTGCTAGTACTCTTGACGCCTCTCCTCAGTCGTAGGAGTCAAAGTTGTATAAGCCTCCAACTGTAGGAAATTGATAATTTATGAAGTTCGGCATATATGCAACTCTAAAATAAAATAAAAGTTATGCTTACCTCGTCAGTGAATTTTTTATCCAATTGTGGTGGTTTCTTTCGATAGAACCATCTCGTCAATCGCGGCAATCCCTGACCCGTTCTCCCCCTTCTCCGCAACCCAACAAACCAGTCAAAACCGGGATGGCCTCCATCGCCCAATACTAAAACAATAGAAAATGAAACAAATTAGGATTGTTACACATATAAGACTCAAATTTAAATACAAATAATGTACAATCTAGCTAACCATCAATGCCCACAGAAATCCGTACACATTGTACCCCAAATCATACTTTATACTATAGCTTCTATGTTGTTTCCTCCCGTTTTTCCTATTGTTGAGGGCTTTACCAAGCCAATATATGGTGACATTGTGAATGTATGTTCCCTAAGAGAACGCCTCAAAAGCTGTGATATCCTTAACCAAACCCCACAACCAATTAGACACAAACCAACGATACTCCTGACCAAGCATAATAAGGGACCGAAAATACACATATCCCAAATTAATAACGTCCTCCACCTCCTGAAACTCCTCTCCCTTTAATCTACCTAAAATGTCCTTTAGGGGAGTGGGGGATCCTCCAGAGTGTTAACTCCCATCCTGGAGCAGCTTTAGGTAGGGAGTTAACACTTTCTGGCATTGGTCCGAACCTCAATCCTGTGACAAAGAGAAACTCCTCCTTTCCTAACCTAACTGCACGTTGACTGACACGAAACCACATCTTGTCTGAGCACGCACCAGGATAATTTAACTCTCTGCATAGCAATATATGGTAGAGCTTACCACTAAAAAACTCCTTGCTCATTCTCAAAAACTGTCTGAAAACACCCTGCTCCCACCATCGTAACATGCCAACCCTAGCCATAGCATCTCTAATAACTGTCAAATGAGACAATTTACAATAAATGTTCACTCGAGCATCAAACCAATTATCCTCTGGATGCCTGTAAACAAAATTCTCTCCACCAATATCCATCTACATTAAAATTAAAAAATTACTGAATTTTTTGGTTAACAAGTTTATTTACCACAAGATTTCATGTTTTTTTTTTTTTTTTTAAATATTTCAAGTTTTTTATTATAATTTTTTTATTTTTTTGAAAGATTTCAGATTTCAAGTTTTCTAGGTAAGATTTCAAGTTTTTAATAGATTTCAAGTTTTATTCTAGAGATGTAAAGCATGATTTCAAGTTTTAGCAAAACATTTCTAGTTTTATACCAAAGATTTAAAGCATGGTTTCAAGTTTTAGCAAAACATTTCAAGTTTTTCAAAGATTTCAAGTTTTATGCCAGAGATTTAAAGCATAATTTCAAGTTTTAGCAAAACATTTTAAGTTTTTTGATGATTTCAAGTTTTTTATAAGATTTCAAGTTTTAAGCGAAAAATTTCAAGTTTTTGAAAGCATTCACTATTTTGGTTAGGTTTTCAAGTTTGTTTTCAAACCAAACTCCAAAATACAAGCCCTCAACCCAATCAACCCAAAAAAATTGATTGATTTCAACATTTACTATTCCATACACATGTTCTTAACATGAAATCGAAATAAAAAAACGTTAATTGGGAAGAGAAAATCATAACTAGAAATAGAGAAACTATCTTCTCCGGCAAATGGTGGGTATGTCTCCGGGCTGCAACAGCGACCTCTTCTCTTCCGACTACTCCAGAGATGGCGACAACGCTCTCTTCTCTCTCGCCAACAACACCTCTTCCTATCTCTTCTCTCTTTCTCGGTTGTTCCAAATTTCTCTACACTGTTTTTTTTTTTTTTTTTGGTTTTTGTGGTAATTAAATATGGGTATTTAGGTCATTTCTCAAAAATGTGGTTATTAACAATTAAAATTTCTTATGTGGTTAGAAACGAAATTCTAATGTTTTGGATGGCTACTTTTGGTTTTCTCTCTCAACAATTGGAGTTCTATTGCAAATCAGCCTCCTTTTTTTTTTTTCTTGTGTAGCATATTTAATTCAAAATTTTTTTTTGGACGATTAAACATACCAAAAAAAATTATGAATAGAAAAGAATGAAAAGGAAACAAATGCAATACTAATAGGATTAGTTGTGGGATATTGAAAAAATTCATTAACTTTTAATTCATTTCCCTCTTTTTCCGACCAATTTTGGTGAGAAACCAAATTGGGTGAAAAATAACAAACTATTTCATCTATTTCCTTTCTTATCCTTTCCTTTCCTGTTGTCAAACAAGAGATAAGAAATCCACCGATTTATTTTCCTTTCCTTTCTCTCATATTCCATCAAAGTAAAACTAGTAAAAATGATGTAGGATCTTCAAAATCCAGACTAAAAAAAACAATCTTCAGATTCACCCCTTGGCATGATATTGTTTGACTGATAATATTAGTTAAACCGTCATGTCAATTGTGGACATGAATGAATAGTCTTCAAAAGATGTAGGATCTTCAAAATACAGAAGAACAAAAAATCTTCAAGTCCCCTTACAAAATATATGTACGTGGATTTTCCAATCTCCCATGAAAAATTTGCAGATCAAAATATATTTACTTTGTAAAATGTATATATCAAACTTTTATTACTCTTAACAATTTATATAAAGTAGCATAACCTAAAATTTTTGGTTAAACCTCCAGGATTTTTCATGCCAGTTGTGATTTTATGTACGTCCACATAAAGAAACTTTTCACAGGATATCCTCAATAGTGTTATAATTACGGCCGTTCTCGTCTTAAATTTGGATTCTCCCACTCATATCCACTTCAAAATTTTATGCCGACTACTTTGGTAATAAAATCCTGACAGATAAAATATCAGATTTTTGCCATTTTTTTACAGAAAATATTAATTGCTATTCCATTTTAACATCATTATAAAAAAATTACATTTGCTAATCTCCTTGTCTGCAATCTTCTCCTTCAATTCTAAACATGTCTAGGACAATCATTTTTTTCATGGAGACTGTAATTATGTTTAATCTCTTACTTATAGCTCTTCTCAACATCCAATTGTCTGCTGCAAAATCCTTCAATTTCAGCCTTAAAATTGTCCACAGAGACTCCCCGGAATCTCCTCTGTACCCTGGAAACCTCACTTTCGAAGAAAAGATTCAAAGGTACATAGGATTTTCTGAAGCAAGAGCCTCGTATTTGATGTCGACATCAATTTCAACACACAACAACAACTCTGCAATGCACCCCAGTGCTAATGCCCGTCCTGAAGTGTTTTGCCAATTCCTGGAACATACTTGGTGAGAATTGGAATCGGAGAACTTCAAAACGAATACTGGTTAATCTTGGACACTGGATCTGGCTTCACTTGGATTCAGTGTCAACCCTGTGTCTCTTGCTATAGCCAGGTGGATCCCATTTTCGATCCAAAATCTTCCGATTCATTCAGGAAAGTTTCCTGTAATAAAACTATTTCCTGTAATCCGTATTACTGCGATGATGGACAATGCATCTATAAACTTAAGTATGGCGATGGATCCTCAACCTCCGGGTATATTGCTTCTGAAAATTTCTTCTTTACCACACAAAATGAAAAACCATTTTTTTTCAGCATGAAATTTGGTTGCTCGCCTGTATCAAGAGGTAATTTCAAGAGCAGAACGGCTGGGATTCTGGGAATGAATTTGGGTCCAATGTCTTTTATGGGTCAGCTTGGAAAGCAATATTTCTCGAACAAATTCTCTTATTGTCTGGTTGATCCAAACACTGTTACTCATAGCTATCTGAAATTCGGAGATGACGCTTACAATGGAAGACCTGTTCAGGAATTTAAAAAAACCCCATTTGTGTCGAATCCATTTAAAAACAATTATTATCTGAATTTACAAGACATCAGCTTCAATGGAAATCGATTGAATCTGCCAGAAGACACCTTCAAAATCAGGGTATATGGACGTGGAGGTTGTATAATAGATTCTGGTACAACATTCACTAGACTTAAATACTCAGTTTAGATTCTGGTATCCAGAGATCATATGTTGGTTGCGGTAGAAGCTCAGTACTGTGCTTTGATCTCCCGTCAGGTTTTAATGCTTTTCCGTCCATGACATACCATTTCTTTGGAGCTGATTTACATGTGGAACCAGAAAATGGTTTTCGTTTTTCACCATCTCATTTTGCCCCAGCAATCGCAGCAGGAGATACAGATTTCACTATTTTAGGAAGTTGGCAACAGCACAATTACAGGTTCATTTATGATACGGATCTCCGTCAACTTTCATTTGCTCCTGAAGAATGTGATAAGGACAATCCTTGAGATGATTCAGCTTTTACTTCTAGAAAATGTTTCTGTAACGACAATTCTAAAGAATTCTATGTGAATACTGTCATGAATTCAGCTAATAAATGTCGAAGAATTTGAACTTTCGTTATAATCAGAATGTTTGTAGGAATTAAGTTCCTTTTATTCATTCATTTTCTAATGAATCTTGATTCCCTTCGATTTTTATTCCTCAATAGCGAACACGACTGCGCCTCTAATGAATCATATAACTTTTTTAATAAATTTTAAATTAAATCAGAAATTTAAGTGGATATAGTGTGACCCGTTTTAAAATATATTCAATGAATTCAATGTTTATTCAAATTTTAATTTAATTTCTAGTATTCCCACATTTTGTTAGCTTTTAATCTATCTATATCTATTCCTATATCTATATATCATATGGCCCTTGTGGGCCCCCTCTCTCCTCCGCCTCTGTATATAGTGAAGTTCAAGCTTCCAATGGACAAGAATCGAAACAAAATGGTTTTTGCAGAAGCTAACAAATTCTTTGCCCTTTGGCAATGTTGTTAATCTCTTAAAAGAGAAAAGTTTGGTGGGTGCCCTAGGTTTACAAGAGCATTGAGAATCTCAACGAAACCTATATTTAATCAAACCAAACCAAGAGAACACTGTTGAATCCTACAAGTCCTTTGTTTGCTACTAAAGTCCCCCTTCTCTTGACCGGTAATCAAGAACCAAACATAGCTATAAACATGGAAATAAAAATTTATCTGTCCTTTATCAGTGTTTTTCAAGGAGAAAAACCTCAAACAATGAGAACTGTATTTGAATTTCTATGACTTTTGTTTAGGTGGTGCAGTTTGGCATAAATAAAGAAAAACCATATACCACCTAACACTAGGGATGGGCGTTTCCCCATGGGGCCCCATCCCCCACGGGCCCCCATGGGGTTTTGGGGGTGGGGGTGGGGGTGGGGTGGGGGGTGGGAGTGGGGGCAAACTAGGTCTCTATTTTGTAAATGGGGGACCACCCCACCCCCACCCCCCCCCCCCCCCAAATATATATATATATATACAGTGGTTCTCTTATAAGGGATCCCTTATTTTAATTTCGGTAAGGACCACCATGAAATCATATCGATTTGAATGAATTTTAATCTGAATTTTTTTGTGGATGATAACTTCGTTGAAATCTACCTATTAATAAAATTTGAGAATTTTTCAAGCACGAAAACTATTTTTCTTGAATTTCCTATATTTCGCCTATTTTTCTAATGCCTTCGTATTTAAAAAAATTGGTAAAAATGGTTTAAGTACTTGAAAAAATTTGAAATTTTATTTATAGGTAGATTCCAATGAACTTATCATCCACAAAAAAATTCAAATTAAAATTCATTCAAATCGATATAATTTCATGGTGGTCCTTACCGAAATTAAAATAAGGGATCCCTTATGAGAGAACCACTGTATATATATATATAATTTTTATTTTAATTTATATCTAATGCTTTAATAATTAAAAAATATATATTAATATTAATGTATTTTATTTGTTTTGACTTTTATTGTGTAATACAAGTATTTGCATTTATTTTAGATTTCTTTAAACCAATTATAAATTTTAGAACAAATATTTTCATTACTTTTTGTATTGAATATTTTAAAAGGGTCAAACTAGAGATTAGAATGACTGGATTTCAAATTCTGAATTACAATTTTTCGAATTAGGAATTGGAAATTTGAAATTGGAAATGAAAAGAAAAATGGAGGAAATGGAGCTTGGGGGTGGAGGAGGGGGAACCTCCCCTAAAAACGCCCCCACCCCCAATCCCCCCAAATGGGTTTTGGGGGAGGTGGTGGGGGAAAGGTTGAGGAAGGGGGGTGGGGGTGGGGGGATCTTCCCCCGCCCCATTGGACCTCTACGCCCATCCCTACCCGACACGTATCTTCTCATCATACTTACAAAAATCATGTCACATGTTATATAAAATAGTTTATCAAATACTCATCTATTATCATCCTAATATAAAAATAATTTTCATTCAATTAGATTATGTCATGTGTCCCTTATAAAAATCATATCACGTATTATATAAAATAATATAAAATACCTTACTATATATAATAATATAATAGCTTATAACATATAAAATATCTTATAATTAGCATATACAAAAATCATATCACATATTACATATAAAATAAATTATAATAATCAATACGTCATGCAAATCACAATATCAAAATTAATAAAGTTAATAAAAAAAAAAAAACATTTAGTTTAGAATTAACCAAACTCTTAACAACTCATGATCAATAATGTAAAAGTACAGTACGGTTCCGGTAAGAACTCGAATAATAGATCTATTAATGGAGCTTCAACAGAGATAATTTAGGTTTTCTTGGATATAGGCTATTTTATTTGTTAGTCTTTAAGGGAATAGAAGGATATCGTATATTCTGACATAAGTGGATTTGATTTAATATCTTATTAAAAAAATCAATTTTATTTTATTTAATTTTTTTTGGCAAAATTTTAATCCATAAAATATCTCAAATAATTTTTTTAACAAAGCACGTGCGATCACACTAGTAATAAACTAAAGTTGAACCTCAAAGTGCCACATGTTGGCGTGAGGAAGCTTTGGTCATAAATTCTATAAAACATCCCTTAAATGCTAAATAACTAGTGTTCCAACCAATGCAATGCATGGGCTTTATTAAAAAATTCTTTAAAATAAGATGTCTACTAAAAAAAAATGCACATCCTTTTCCAAATTATTTAAATAATGCCACATGTAATAACTGTAGAGACCAAAATATATTAATAGCCCAACCAAATAGGCCCACAATACAACAGTGGATAAAAATAAGTCTTAAACAAATGAAAGTAGCTTTAATAGGCCCAAAGAAGCCCAGTAAGCTAAGACCAGCATAGATCCAAAATTTGGGCCTGATCCGTCGAAGGATTCGACCAAATTAAACACGTGGTCAAAGGTGACTTGAATTGCAATCACGTCTGACATTGTGCAAATCCCAACGTCTGACAAGATTTATTGTCAGATTCAAAATGAATCAAAACAGATGAATTAAAGGCCCGTGATCCGCGTCCCCATAATGAGCTCGAACGTTGTAAGCTCTAAAGCTTCACTATAAAAACCAGACCCATTCTCAAAGAAAGGGTCCTGATTTTTCTAACTCACACGTGAAAGCTCTCTTTCTCTCAACTCTCAACTCTCAACTTGGTCCTGCATTACTAGTCATTTATTACGGTTCTCTCCCCACATTAATTGTTGATCTACCATTTGATCAAGGTCGATACAGTTGTCTTAAAAAGACGATCGATCCAATCCACAATCAATCTGCGTCGAATGAAGGAGTTTACCAGGTCATCGATTTATCAAATTGATCGACATCCAATATCGACCCAACCTTCATTTGATCCACGACGATCCAAATAACTCCCAGAGTTCCAACACATCGATATCGACACCTAGGGTCGACCCAACTATATCAACCCAAAGCTCGACTTGAAGCATCAAACAAAACAGTTTGTTATTCAATACTCTTGAACTCCTTATCAAACTAATTTTGACTTGAGCGTCAGAGAATCCCCCAAAGGGAAATCCCCTTTTGTGGTTCGACATCGCTCTGTTTCTTTTATTTTACAGGTTGCCAGTGTCCATGTCGACGAACAAAATCAATTGTATATCCGATGAACTACAATAACCACATGAAAAGTAACTATTTTTATTATATTATTATATTATATATGATGATATGATATGATTTTATTATATATGATATGTGATTGTTATAAATTAAATAAGAAGAAAAATTAAATATTTAATACTAAAATTAAATAGTGCCACATGTCACTCTCACATGAAAAGTAGCTAGTTTTATATGTTTATATATGATATCTATCTATATTTTATATTCATTTCAATAACAAATGAAGAGGCAATCAAAAGTCAATCCCATATGAAAATATATACTTGCATGTGTCTAAACAACCTGGGAGGGGGGGTGTGAATGGGTTGTTAATCGATTATTACCAATTTTTCGATTAGTCAATATTAACATATAAAACCTAATTCAACAAACAATAAAAATCAAGTAAAAATGCATAAAGTAAAGAACACTTGATTTTTACGTGGAAGCCTTCAACAAGGAAAAACCACGAGCTATTCAGCTAGCCACACTCGATCCTCGAATCCATTATATGTAATGATGTTTACAACCTAGGTTGACCTCAACCATTCTCAATTACTAACCCACCACTACTACCCGTAAGCCTTTTATAGCGAACCTAGACCAACCCTAGACAACCTTTATATGAAGAGAAGGTTACACTCTCAAGTGAGCATCTCTTAATCTACCTGCATGCCTTTTACAGATGAGCTAGTACAATGCTTGTGCAACTTCACCTAGAAGCCACAAGACTTTGACTCTTGAAAAGAATTAAAAGTCTAAGTGTATATCATAATGATGTACAAATGCAATGAGTGCTAGACTAAACACTATATGTTTAACTAGATGTTATAATGCAAATCAACATCCTAGTTATCAACAAAGCCTACATGCACATACATGAGGTCTCAATTAGTTGTAGAGATTTCTAACAACCTAATTGTCAACAAAGAAAGCCAACTCAACACAAGTTGTCAATAAACATGGCAAGTACAATAAATATGCAATTAACAAATGCAATCAAGGAGTCCTAATTAACAATGTCTAAATGCAAATCATATAGACTTAACTAGAGGCCAAAATGATCCTAAATGCTAGTTATCACAATACAAACTCAATCATGTCATCATTCATCTCTAAATGCATTCAATAAAAGATTTCTACAAATCATATACAATAAAAATGAACTCTTAGACTTTAAGAACAATAAACAAGGATGAAATGTTTGTTCTTACTTACCAAGTCAAGAATGATAAAGACCCATGGAAGATTGATGCATGAAACATGTTAGATGCATATGGATTTTGGGTTTGGAGAGTTAAAGAACACTTCTTGGAGCTTCTCTCTATAAGGGAACTCTTCCTCTCTCTAAAATGTGAATTTTTGGAGTGCTTGGTCGAGCAAAAGAAGAAGAGAATGCATATATACTAGGGCAAGACAAAACCACGTCGTTTTGGAACAGAACAGCCCAAATCCCGTCATTTGCGCTGGTCTGGTGCTAACCGAGTAGCGCACAACCAGCACAAAATCACTGTCCAATTTGCGCTGGTGAGCTGCGCATGACGATTAGTGCTATACTAGCGCTCAGCTTCTGCTTGAGATTCAAGAACCCCAAACCATGACCAAACAACATCGAAAACTTTCGTATGATATATCGTTGGAAAGGTATGGAAGTCTTCTTTCTACTCCAATTTATGGAATGACATTTCAATGTCTGTAGAAAAAATTATTGTCAATTGAGTGACCAATGGTCAGATTTAGGTAACAGCTGTGATGCCCTGTTTTAGTGGTCACTTTATAGATTTCAAAACCAATCCAAACAGTCATGAAATATTACGAATAATATACCGTTGGAAAGGTATGGGTGTCTAGTTTGTCCAAAATTTTACAAAACTCAATTTCAATCTTTTAATAAAAAGTTATGGTCATAAGACCATACAAAAGTTAGTTTTGAAAAACATTTAAAATATTGAAATTCAATCTTTTGAAACTAGACACTTTACTCCAAATAACCAAACCGAATCTAACACTTATCCAAGAGAAGATGAGACCTTCTCAGGTGGTCAACTATCGCGCTAAGACATGCACACCATCGTGCAAGCGAGGACATTTTCGATCACACAAACGGAAATAAATTACACCACACTTAAGACTAACATGAAGTGCAAGTGTGGTTGTGAATAAATAACATGCATGGGAATGGACAACATCATGAATAATCACCAAACATGTGACACACAAAAGATATGCAACTTATGAAAATGCATAAGTGTGATGATAAAACATATAAGCACACAATTAAGAGAAACACAAATGCAATCATATAAATGCAATGAAAGTGTGTGTATGCTAAATGACATAGATGTACGAATCAATGAAACACACATGCATGGTAACAAATGCACGATAGATAAAGATGCATGCAAGTGTGTGTATGTGTACCTTATCTCTTCAAGAATCAAGGTCAAGTGATATACTTTTTGAAGCTCTTGATCTTGATTTTTGAAGTCACTGAGATGCTTGGTAGCTTGCCTTGATAATCATCAAGATGACCTAAGCTGCCCATTGCACACTCATCCCCAATGTGGTATGTTATGAAATAAGTCAATCACAAAATAGAGGTCCTTACACTATAAATCACAAATCAATAGAAAATCAAGAGGTAATCCTATAATCAATGGGATGATG
Organism: Acer saccharum; assembly: GCA_030490815.1. Taxonomy (NCBI): domain Eukaryota; kingdom Viridiplantae; phylum Streptophyta; class Magnoliopsida; order Sapindales; family Sapindaceae; genus Acer; species Acer saccharum. The sequence goes on along the minus strand of CM059867.1, from coordinate 20,197,226 downwards.
AATAAATTTTGTTAACAAATCCTACAATCAATGGGATAGTGAATCAATTCTCTTAACCAATCTCATAATTAATTGAAAAAAACATGGTGGATGGATTTTAAAAAACAAAATTTTTAAATGAAAAAAAAAATTGATTTGTTTGGTTATTGAGAAAATAGTATTTTTTTTTTTTTTTTTTAAGACAAAAGGAAGTTGCATATTTTTGTTTGTTTAATTATTATTGTTGTTGTTTTCAATGACGATGATTAAATATGTAAACAATTATGATTTCATGGTTTTTTTAAGATAATTCAATACATTGATTCCGCAAGTAACAACGAAAAAAATATATAATTAGTTTTAGAGTTGAATTTGTATTTTATTTTTGTCCAAGTAAAATCTTAGTACGTTGTAGAGTTTTATTTAAATATGATATTTTTTATCTAAGTAAATTATATAATATTTGTTAAAGAGAACAAAGAAACTGTACGCAGTATTTTTTTTTCATTTATTTATTTATTATTATTTTTTATTTTATTTTTTGCGGTGGTGGAAACAAATGAAGAGAAATTGGTGTAATGAGAAAAAGTATAAGTTAAAATTTTTTTTAAAAAAAAATTACTTAAAGGATAGTTTTGGTATTTTAAAGGGTGTAAGGATTAAAATTAATAATTTTAAAAAAAATTTAAATTAATAGTTTTGGCACACCCACTGCTGAACTATTTATACCCCACTTTTTAAAATTATTTAGTATTCTTTTTTTCCTTTATCAAATTACTTAAAGAGACATACAATTTTTTTTTAAAAAAATCCTATACAAATTAAGTAAAAGTAATAAAACCTCAATTTTCTTATTTCAAAACCCTAATGACATAGATTATTTCAAATCACTAAATGTTTACTATTTTTGTTTATATTTTCTTTCAGATCTCGATCTCATGTTTCTCATATTTAGTATTTATTGATTTTATTGTTTCACATGTTTGTTTTGTTTTTCTTTTCAAATTCCAGATCCATGTTTGCTATTTTTTTTTTCTTTTTGGGTTATTTTCTTTCAGATCTTCCAGGCATTCTATGATTTATATCAATTCTTTTGTAGATTGTATTCCAAATCTTCAGGGCCGTCTCCAGATATTTTGTGGCCCCATCCATTTAATGATATTACCAAAAATCGGGCCCCCATATAAAAATTATTATCATTAACATAATAAAAAAATAAAAAAATAATTCTTCATTTATCAAATACAATGTAATCCACATAAACTAAAACAAAAAAGATTTATCGTATCTAATAAAATAAAAACAAAACATTGTTTAAATTTCTATTATTCTTGCTTTCTGAAGTGCAAATTTACTAATTATACACTACCATCAAAATTTTCTACTCATTTAGAACTTTAGCCTTTACGTCATTGTTGTTGTTCTTAATTAATTTGCTGTTTGTTTTTGTTTTGAATAGTGTAGTACATTAGGCCTTTGAAGTTTATTTTTGATTAATTGAATTAGTTCATTGGGCCTTGATTTGAAAAGAAAAATAAATAAATAAAAGCAGTAAAATGTTTAGAATTGGGCCTTTTTTAAACTTAAATAGATTGGGTCCTGAGGCCTCTGATTTATAAAAGAAGAAGTAAAATGGGCTGACTGGGGACTCTAGCAAATGGCTGGGTTTGCTGACCCCATGGGCCGGCCCTGTAGATCTTCCAAAGTTAGTTTAATGTTATTTACAAAAAAAAAAAAAAAAAAAAAAAAAAAAAAAACCAACAACAACAACAACGAAATTGCACCAAGAATCGCAACCAAGAAAACATCTCTAACGAAAGGAAACCATACCAAAACCCTAACTCAATCACTCAAAAAAATCATCAGATGACCAATATCACACTCACAATCTACCATCAGTAATCCAATAAAAAAATCGCATCTAATAAGGATGGTTTCACCATGAAATAAGAAGAAAAAACAAATCATGTGAATGGATGTAAGAAAACCGTATAAAACGATTAGAGATGAAGTGTATTTTTATTTTTACTTTTTTGAAAAAGATATGGGGTATGTTAAGTTTGAAAAATATGTAAAGGGTTATCCTGGAAATAAATCAAAAAAAATTAATAAAACCATTTAATTTTATATAATTAAATCAAAATTTTAAAAAGTAAGGCATAAATAGTTCAGTAGTGGGGGTGCTAATAGCACCACTCTTTAAATATAAGTGTATGAAGATATTTTATGGGTGGCAATAGAGTCGCCCAAAAATGTTATAAGGGTTCGAATATTTAATAGCACTCTTTAAAGTGTAAGTTTTAAAACTATCACAAAAATAATATATTAAGTTTTAATAGCACCTATAATGTGGATCTGACCAAAAATACCCTTAAAACACACTCACTAAAATAAGTCTCGCGTTTTTTTGTGTTTCCAAGACTTATTTTTGTATTTCTTAGACTTATTTTGGTGTTTTCGAGATTTATTAGGTAGTTTCCAAGACTTATCAAATAGTTTCCGAGACCTATCAGGTTGTTTCCGAGACATCAAGTATATTTCTAATTTCCGAGACTTATTGGGTAAAGATGAAATTTTTTAATTTTATTTCGGTCATCTTCTTCATCAAGACCTTCATTGGTCCTCCATTAATGGAGATTTTTAAAAAATAAAATAAAAAATAAAAGTGGCACAAACATAATAAAAGAAAGAGATGAAGGTATTTTAGTCCATCTATGCCATTTAAACTTAGGCCTAGTTTCGCATTGCTGTGCTGTGGGGGGAAGTGCTTTTAGATTTGCTGTGGGGGAAATTGCTTTTGGAATTGCTGTGGGAAGAATCAGCTGAGTGTTTGGTAAACTGATTTTCAAAAGTGCTGTGAGAACCAAAAGCAATTTCAATGTGTTTGGTAAACTGAAGTAAAAAGTGTTGTGAGTGTGTAAAATTACTAAAAGGACAATTGTAATGAAACTTGTCCTTGTCCACTATAATTCTTTGATGAATTTCAAGATAATTTTTTTTATAGGAATTTTAATAATTGAAAATGAAGGTTAATATTTGGAACTAAAATAATAATAATAATTATTATTATTTCTCCTTTTCTGCAAAATATTAATAATGATATAATAAAATTATTTCTCCTTCAAGTGTAGATTAACATATGATAAAGTTATTGAATATAGTTTTTCCCATGTATATAGTGCCTTTTGTTAAGTTTTTTTTTTTTTGTCCATTCCTCTTATTCTCTTCTTTATATTGCAAAGGAATGGGAGAAACATAATTGCAAGTTAAATAATCAAGATTGTTGTATGTATGCTACAATACAAGAACTGGAAGTGGAGAACAGAAGCTGATTCTGATGGGTATTTTATTGCTAATTATAAACATATGCAAACTTTATTCCAGTATTATATGTAATGTCATAACCACCACCCAATGTCATAAGCTTTTTGCAATTACATTTCTTAACATTTCCATTTCTCGTCTTCTCGAACCATCTTCTTTATATGCATTGACCTCCATTTCTTCATTATCTCTTCACTTAAGTAATTTTCACTTTCATCAAAATCTCTATCCCATCTTTTTCATCACTAATTTACAGCACACAATCACACAATGTGTTCTGTCCATTGATCACATAACTAACATTTTACTAAACATCTCCCCACTCAAGCAAATTTCAGCAAACCAATTCTAGAACCCATTTAGGAAATTTCAGGAAATTTCAGCAAACAAGCAAATTTTATTAAAAAGGAGAACCAAGAGCCAAAAGACAAACACAGCAGCAACAGACAGCCCAGCCAACAAAACAAGCCACAAGCCCCAAAGATAGCGCAACAAAAGGCAACAAACAGCACAAAAAACACACAAAAAAAAAAAAAAAACAAAGCAGCATTGATCTCTACACTTGTAACTGATACCATTTAGCTAAAGAGAAACAAAAAAAAAATAACAATTTTGAGATAAAAGGAAACATGGGAAATTTCTTTCAATTGTGTTGATATTCGGAGAATTGAGAGACCATCTCCAGATTATGTATGGATGGAGAATGATAATCTAAGAAAGATTTGGATTCAGCCTCCTTTACAAATAATTTTGAGAGCATCTGATTTGCTTCAATCTGGCTCAGGCCTAATTCCATAAGACAAATCTACTTAAGAAAGGTCATTAGTTTTGTTAAGTCAATAGACTTCAGTTACATAATTATTTCAACAATTTTATCTTATTTCAATAATTTATCTTGTTTCATTAATTTTGATAGTGTAAGGTCATTAGTTTTGTTTTGTTTATATCATGAAAGTTTTTGCAATTATGAGAAACAGAGCCATTTGATTCAAGATATTCTCAAAAGTGATTCATAATATCAATATCAGTCTATCAACCACTTATTCTTTTACGATCCCTTCATTATAGCCTAACTTTGAGATAAATTAATGAAAAACAACCCTTTTCATCAGTAGCAATTCTTCAAGTTGTAATTCTTAATTATCAATTTCAAAACAAAGAAAAACTATGAAATCGAAACATGACAACCTGGTAATAAATCTCGATTGTTTGGTAATTTCTTTGTAGCCAAATGCAGCAGCACAACCCCCAACCGCATAACAAGAAACGAAAAACACACACAGGGAACAGCAAACAAACACAACAGAAGAGACCAGCTCAAGCAAACAAGAGAATAGAAGAAACACACAAGAGTCAAAAAATCTCCCAAAACTCAGTGAAGAAATCCAATTAATCATGATTTAAAGCAGAGGACCACTTACCCTTTTGGTTGCGCAATGCAAGGCTGAGAGAGAACTGACTGAGATGGAGGGATGGAGGGATCCTCAGCCTGCAATAAACGAAATTATAACCCTAAAATGAGATAAAAATCCCAAAAACTCCAATTCAAAATCAAACCCTAAAACATGAGCACATTACACATTACTTGCAATAACGAAATTAGAACTTGAAAGTGAGAGAAATTTCAGAAGAGAAATCGTGGCTGCTTTGATTTGCAAGAGAGAAGAAAGAAATGGAAGCTTCAACAATGGGGAATGGAGCTGGAAACGAGAATGATTGAACGAAGGAGAGGATGCTTTCTGATGAGGCTGCTGTCTGATTTTGGTAAATTTTGTTAAAGGCAAGGACAAAATTGGAAACTTGGTAAAATTTCATTTAATGTCACTGTAGCGCATTTCTAAAAGCAGAAGCCAAAATCCAAAAGCATGTATTTGTAGCTTCTCAAAAACTCAGTTGGGAGAAGCTAAAAGTGACCAAAAGCACTTCCCCACGATTTTACCAAACACCCTATCTTTGGTCCGGAATCACTTTTGGTCCCAAAAGCAGCTAGGGAAGCAATGCCAAACTGGGCCTTAACTTTTTTAACTAGTGATACTCTCAAAATTCAACATAAAAAGAATGCTATTTCCCATCATTTGCATATGTGTTTTTAATGATAATAATCAAATTAAGAAGTTATATTAAACTGAAATAAAAAAGAATCTTATTTAATAAACTAAATATAATATTCATCAAATATGACTTTCCTAAAATAAAACCAACCTAAACAAGTCTAAAAAGAATAGGAAACAATTATTTGCCCGTTGGCACTGTTATTAATCTCTTAAAAGAGAAAAGTTTGGTGGGTTTATGAGAGCATGAGAATCTCAACGAAACCTATATTCAATCAAACCAAACCAAGAGCACACTATTGAATCCTACAAGTCCTTTGTTTGCTACTAAAGTCCCCCTTTTCTTGACCAGTAATCAAGAACCAAACATAGCTATCAACATGGAATTAAAAATTTATCAGTGCTTATCAGTCCTTTATCAGTGTTTTTCAAGGAGATAAACCATAAACGATGAGAATTGTATTTGACTTTCTATGACTTTGTTTGGGTGGTGCATTTTGGCATAAATAGAGAAAAATCATATACCACCCGACACGTATCTTCTCATCATACTTTCAAAAATCATGTCACATATTATATAAAATAGTTCATCAAATATTCATATATTATCATCCTAATATAATAATAATTTTCTTTCAATTAGATTCTGTCATGTGTCCCCTATAAAAATCATATCACGTGTTATATAAAATACCTTACTATATATCATAATATAATAGCTTATCACATATAAAATAGCTTATAATTAGCATATACAAAAATCATATCACATATTACATATAAAATAACTTATAATGCTCAATACGTCATGCAAATCACAATATCAAAATTAATAAAGTTAATAAAAAATATTTAGTTTAGAATTAACCAAACTCCTAACAACTCATGATCAATAATGTAAAGGTACAATACGATTCTGGTAAGAACTCGAATAATAGATCTAATAATGGAGCTTCAACAGAGATAATTTAGGTTTTCTTGGATAGAGGCTATTTTATTTGTTAGTCTTTAAGGGAATAGATGGATATCGTATATTCTAACATAAGTGGATTTGATTTAATATCTTATTAAAAAAATCAATTTTATTTATTTTATTTTGTTTGGCAAAATTTTAATCCATAAAATATCTTAAATAATTTTTGCATATGTGTTTTAATGATAATAATCAAATTAAGAAGTTATATTAAACTGAAATTCTACTAAATTGTGCTAATCAGATTCACCCCTTGGCATGATGTTGTTTGGCTGATAATATTTTAGATAAACCATCATGTCAATTGTGGACATGAAATAGTCTTCAAATGGTAAAAATGATGTAAGATCTTCAAAATCCAGAAGAACAAAAAATCTTCAGAGTCCCCTTACAAAATATATGTACGTGGATTTTCCAATCTCCCATGAAAAATTTGCAAATCAAAATATATTTACTTTGTAAAATATATATATCAAATCTTCAGAGTCCCCTCCAGTATTTTAATTTTCATGCCAGTTGTGATTTTGTGTCCACATAAAGAAACTTTTCACAGAATATCCTCAATAGTGTTATAATTGCAGTTCTAGTCTTAAATTTGGATTCTCCCACTCATATCCACTTCAAAATTTTATGCTGAATACTTTGGTAATAAAATCCTGACAGATAAAATATCAAAATTTTGCCCTTTTTAACAGAAAATATTAATTGCTAATCCATTTTATAAAAATCTACATTTGCTAAACTACTCCTCCAATTCTGAACATGTCTAGGTCAATCATTTTTTGCCTGGAGACTCTAATTAAGCTCAATCTCTTACTTATAGCTTTTTCTCAACATCCAATTGTCTGCTGCAAAATCCATTAATTTCAGCCTTAAAATTGTCCACAGAGACTCCCCGGAATCTCCTGTGTACCCTGGAAACCTCACTTTCGATGAAAAGATTCAAAGGTACATAGGATTTTCCGAAGCAAGAGCCTCATATTTGATGTCATCAATTTCAACACACGACAACTCTGCAATGCACCCCATTGCTAATGCCCGTCCTGAAGTTGTGCAAGGTAATGCAGCATACATGGTGAGAATTGGAATCGGAGATCATGAAGACGGAGATCATGAAGTCGAATACTGGTTAGACTTGGACACTGGATCTAAGTTAGACTTGGATTCAGTGTAAACCCTGCAGTGTGTCTTGCTATGACCAGGTGGATCCCATTTTCGAACCAAAAGCTTCCAATTCATTCAGGGAAGTTTCCTGTACTAAAGATATTTCCTGTCATCCGTATCACTGCGTTGATGGACAATGCAACTATGGAATTAACTATGGTGATGGATCCGTATCCTCCGGGTATATTGCTTTTGAAAATTTCAGCCTAACCACATCAGATACACAACCATTTTATTTCAGCATGAAATTTGGTTGCTCGTTTGAATCAAGAGGTAATTTCGATAGAAAAATTTCTGGGATTCTGGGAATGAATATGGATCCAATTTCTTTTATGGGTCAGCTTGGTAAGCAATATTTCTCGAACAAATTCTCTTATTGTCTGGTTGATCCAAACACTGTTACTCATAGCTATTTGAAATTCGGAGATGACGTTTACAATGGAAGACCTGTTCAGGAATTTAAAAAAACCCCATTTGAGGCGAATCCACTTAACACCAACTATTATCTGTATTTACAAGACATCAGCATCAATGGAAAGCGATTGAATCTGCTGGAAGGCACCTTCAAAATCAAGGGAAATGGACAGGGAGGTTGTATAATAGATTCTGGTACAACAATCACTAGCCTTAAATACTCAGTTTATATTAGAGTAAAAGATGAATTTGAGGCATATTTTGCCAGGTATGGTATCCAGAGATCATATGGTGGTTGCGGTACTACCGCAGCACTGTGCTTTGATCTCCCGTCAGGTTTTAATGCTTTTCCGTCCATGACATACCATTTCATTGGAGCTGATTTATATGTGGAACCAAAACATAGTTTTCTTCTTACAATATCTCATTTTGCACCAGCAATCGAAGCAGGAGATTCAGAGTTTACTGTTTTAGGAAGTTGGCAACAGCAGAATACCAGGTTCATTGATGATACGGATGTTCGTCAACTCTCTTTTGCTCCAGAAGAATGTGATAAGGACAATCCTTGAGACGATTCAGCTTTTACTGATGAAAATTCAAATGCTTAAAATACGACATTTATTAGCTGAATTCATGACAGTATCCACATAGAATTCTTTAGAATTATCGATACAGAAACTTGAAGTAAAAGCTGAATCGTCTCAAGGATTGTCCTTATCACATTCTTATGGAGCAAAAGAGAGTTGACGAAGTTCCGTATCATAAATGAACCTGGTATTCTGCTGTTGCTAAAAAAAAACAAAAAACAGTTAACGAACGCGAATTCGAAATCATTTATATATAAAAAAAAAAATCAACTTTTTTTTACTTTCTTTCTTCTTCTTCCATGAACATCACTCCCGGCCGTTCTTCTTCTTCTTCGATCTGCTCTTCCATGGCTGTTCTTCTTCTTCATCTTCTCCTTCTTACCACGAGACTCCAATGAAAGAACAGATCTTCTTCTTCCCTGCTCCACCTACACCGATCGAATTCAATAACAAAAACAAAACCTTTCACAGTTTTTTTCCACAAAGTTGAGATTTTTAGGTTTTGATTTGTGATGGGTTTTGATGTTGTAAGTTTTAGTCTGAAATTCTGAATTGGGTTTTGGATTATAGAAAATAATTGAAGTTCTTGGATTTGTTTGGTTGGAGATTGGGGTTTGGTTGTACCAGTGGGAGTGTCTCGCCATTGTTTCTTGTCTGTTTGAGTTTCAGACTTTAATTTTTTTTTAGTAAAAAATTTAGTCAAAATTTACTCTATTTTTTTCTTTTCTTTTCTTTTTTTCAATCGAAGGACTTTAAATTTTTTTAAGTAAAAAATTAATATTTATTTCTCAATTATAAGATATTTGATAAATTATTGACTCACTTTTTATTCAAATTAATAATAATAATAATAATAGGAAAATTACGATTTTTGATATTTTTCGGTTAACCTACCAGACGCATTTTTTCCATTTTTATTTTCAGAATCCAGCTTTTATCAAATGCTATCAGACGCGTTTTCGGATTTCAAAACTGAAACCAAAAACACTGTTTTCATTTTTATTTTTCTTTTCGAAAAGCAGTTAACGAAAAACGCTTACAAGACGGCCCCTAAGTTTTTTTTTTTGGTTGAAACTTTAGAATTAGTCTCTTAATCAGTATTATTTTGTTTGGTTAACAATGAAATAGAATAGAGTTAACTGTATTTTGACCAAAATACCCCTAATTATAAAACATTCATAATAACATGATATATTATGGATAATAATAATAAAATATAATATTATATATTATTATTATAATATATAACATATTATATATATATATATATTATTATATAATAATATAATTTTTATATATACATTACATAATAATATATATAATATAAATATTATTATATATATTTTAATATATATTTATATATAATATATAATATATAATATATATAATAATATAATACATATAATAATATATATAATATAATATAATTTAATATATAATATATAATATATATATATATTTATATAATATAAATATATAATACATATTATTTAATATAATAATAATATATATATAATATATATCATATATAACACATATAATACATAATATATAATCAGAAATTCTATTATCAGTTCAAACTGATAAAAGTTATATCAGTTCCTTACATGTAGACCACTGGATTTAAATACTTTGACTTGGCTGTATGCACTTGTCAGTCAAAGTATTTAAATCCAGTGGCCCACATGCAAGGAACTGATATAACTTTTATCAGTTCGAACTAATAATAGAAAGACTGAATATATAATATATAATATATATAATAATATATATTATATAATATATAATAATAATAATAATAATAATAATAATAATAATAATAATATATGAGGACATTGAATATGAACCACTCATTTTCCATGCTTTGACTTAGTGTGTATGCACTTGTCAAAACTTCTCCATAATGAGTGGTTCACATTCAATGTCCTTATATATTTACATCAGTGCGCATTGATGTAAACAGGACCGTATATATATTACATATATAATATATATAATAACATAATATATAAAATATATAATAGTTTAATGGGAGCCGATATTGACACCCATAAATATGATAAGTACGCCCATATTTTAATAAAAATTTTAATTACAAAAATATTCCAATAGGAATTTACCAATAAAGACAAATTAGTTTAATTAAAAATAAACAAAATACAATTTACACCCATTAATTACACCTATATCTTCAACTATATCATTTTATTAAAAAAAAAAAAAAAAAAACCCTAATTCAACTTTTTTTTGCTGGTATAGCTCTCTTCACATAAAAATAAAAAGATACATGAAATTATTGTAATAGTTCCAAAAAAGAGTTAGATGAAATTGTTGGATATGGCTTGAATATTCCAATGGTACCAAACACGATTTACCAATGCGAAGACTTCCTGGAGACGTGAGAGCGTTTGGGAGTATGAGGTTATGTTTGAGGGAGGCTTGAAAGACGAGATGAACTGAAGAAGCGGAGAACAGCCAAAACCGCTGCCAAGCCGCTGTGGCTTTGGCATCGGTAACGGCAGCGGTAGGACACCGCTGCCAATTGTTTGGCAGCGCTACGACAGCGGTCCAATTCTAGTTTGTACCGCTGCATGACCGCTGTGGTCATGGCAGCGGTACCGACAGCGGTCCACGAGATGAGATGCATAGTGATCACAGTTTTCTGAGTGGTCAAGTTCAACACGGTTTAGGAAGCGGGTGGCCAACTGCAACTTGAATTGTAGTTAATCACAAGCATGTGTTGAATCAGGAAATATTCATGGAAGAGGAAATATGCTACTTCTTGAAGTTCTAATAGGAAAAGGATTTCTCCTTGAAAGAAGACTTGTCTTAAATAGGAAATAGTATTTATGTGGAACAAGTATTCTTGTATGACTAGGAGATAGATTTCCTTGTTAGTTTAAACTCCCTGTAATACATATAAATAGACCCAAAAACTAGGTTATTGTGTGTGTGAAAAACACCTGAGAGTGGTGGAGCAAAAAGAGCAAATACTAGAGAGATCTCAAAGTGAGCATTGGGTGTAATTGGGTTTAGGGTATTATTTAGAGAGAGAACCTGAGTGTGTGATTGTAACAATTTACTACATATCAGAACTTTCTCTTGTCGTCTTGACAGTCGTGGTTTTTTCCCTGATTTGGGTTTCCACGTAAATTCTTGTGTTGTGTGCGATTGGATTTAATTACTTCTCTTCATCTTATCTTTTCTTTGTTATTGTGCTTGTTTGTGTTCTATCCGGCAATGCTTCCACGACCTAAAATTCTAACAATTGGTATTAGAGCCCTCGGTTGCTTGGTAGTAGTCTTAACAAACTTTATGGCAAGAGTGATGAGATTCGATATTGAGAAGTTCGACGGAAAGATGAACTTTGGCTTGTGGCAAATTCAAGTCAAAGATATATTAATCCAAAACGGTTTACACAAGGCGTTGAAGGGCAGGTTAACCCATGCGAACCCTGAAGGCTCTGGAGATTCAAGTAAAGAAAAGGCTAGTACTAGTTCTGTGAATTCTAAGATGAGCGATGATGATTGGGACGATTTGGATGAGAGAGCTGCGAGTGCGATACGATTGTGCCTAGCCAAGAATGTTCTTGCAAATATTCATGGAACATATTCAGCGAAAGAACTCTGGGAGAGGCTTGAAGAATTATATCAATCAAGTAGAGTCTGCAACCGGTTCTACCTGAAGGAGCAGTTTCACATGCTACGTATGACTGAAGGTACGAAAATTTCTGATCATCTGGGATTGGTCAATGGTATAGTTTCAGAATTAGAGTCGATTGAAGTAAAGATTGATGAAGAAGACAAAGGTCTTAGACTCATCTGGTCCCTACCATCTTCCTATGCGCACATGAAGCCAATCTTGATGCATGGGAGTTCAACCATATGCTTTGGAGACGTAGCGAACAAACTTATCTCTGAGGAACGAAGGCTAAAGAGTGAAGGTAAATCTTCTGATAACTCTGTTCTTTTGGTTGACAGGAAAAAAGGGAACTCCAAAGGGAAATACACTTGTTGGGGATGTGGACAATCTGGACACCTAAGGAAGGATTGTAAAAATAAGAAGACAAGTGCGGCTAATGGCTCCAAAGAGGGTGATCCGGCAATCGCCTCTCTTGAGTTTGACGACTACAGCGATTGCCTCTAAAGGGGCATAAACATCCTCATGGCATGACCGCTAGTTGCCATGAAAAGGATGTAGCTGATAGCGGGTCCACAATTGCGCACGGGCATTGGTTAGGAGGGGATGCAAGGTGTGTGGTGGACAAGGATGTCGATGGCTGAGCAAACTCCCTGGGAACCTAACGTAAGGAGTTGCACCACAATTTTCAGCAAAGTAAAATTTCGATATGTGCCGGTGAAATCTTGGGATGGTTGTTTCCTAAGTGGTTATACCTAGTGGTGGGTATGTTGATTCTTGATGATATGATCGTAGCTGAGGACAAGTTTTGGAATTCTCGCCATAAGGGAGGATTGTTGGATATGGCTTGAATATTCCAATGGTACCAAATACGATTTACCAATGCGAAGACTTCCTGGAGACGTGAGAGCGTTTGGGAGTATGAGGTTATGTTTGAGGGAGGCTTGAAAGACGAGATGAACTGAAGAAGCGGAGAACAGCCAAAACCGCTGCCAAGCCGCTGTGGCTTTGGTAGCGGTAACGGCAGCGGTAGGACACCGCTGCCAATTGTTTGGCAGCGCTACGACAGCGATCCAATTCCAGTTTGTACCGCTGCATGACCGCTGTGGTCATGGCAGCGGTACCGACAGTGGTCCACGAGATGAGATGCATAGTGATCACAGTTTTCTGAGTGGTCAAGTTCAACACGGTTTAGGAAGCGGGTGGCCAACTGCAACTTGAATCGTAGTTAATCACAAGCATGCGTTGAATCAGGAAATATTCATGGAAGAGGAAATATGTTGCTTCTTAAAGTTCTAATAGGAAAAGGATTTCTCCTTGAAAGAAGACTTGTCTTAAATAGGAAATAGTATTTATGTGGAACAAGTATTCTTGTATGACTAGGAGATAGATTTCCTTGTTAGTTTAAACTCCCTGTAATACATATAAATAGACCCAAATAACTAGGTTATTGTGTGTGTGAAAAACATCTGAGAGTGGTGGAGCAAAAAGAGCAAATACTAGAGAGATCTCAAAGTGAGCATTGGGTGTAATTGGGTTTGGGGTATTATTTAGAGAGAGAACCTGAGTGTGTGGTTGTAACAATTTACTACATATTGGAACTTTCTCTTGTCGTCTTAACAGCCGTGGTTTTTTCTCTGATTTGGGTTTCCACGTAAATTCTTGTGTTGTGTACGATTAGATTTAATTACTTCTCTTCATCTTATCTTTTCTTTGTTATTGTGCTTGTTTGTGTTCTATCCGGCAACGCTTCCGCGACCTAAAATTCTAACAGAAATTATTGGGAATTAGATATAACAACAATGCAAGTTTCATGGCATGCAACTTTGATCTTGGGATACTTTCATCCAGCTGATGTGCAATTTTTCCATGGCTCCAGTACCGGAAGTCATATGATGCAACAAATTGCATTTATCTCTCCAATTATATTCGAAATTTCGAATGCTTATTTTTCTTCTAGTTCAGTGTCTCATAGTTGACATATAGATGCATACACCAGATTGCAAACCTCATGTTGAGCAGCGCCACTTGGGGAAACCTGGAACCGTACTCTTTCATTTGTAAATAATTTGTAAATAAACCTATGTTTTCGAGTCTGGAGAACTTAAAAATTTATCATTTGTAAAATTGGGTGTGTTAATAACTTGTGAGGGTTTATAAATAAATTGTATTAAAATGAAAACATTCATTTAAATAAGGGTACTATTGGTATTAAGATAGGTGTTTCTAGAAATGTTTTAATTTTAAATTTTAGACATGGGTGTACTTATAAATATGGGTGGGCTTATCATTTTTATGGATGTCAATATCCGTACCCTAGTTTAATATATATAATAATATAAGGGGTGAATTCATAAAGAGCCAAAAAATTTATTGGTTTATTGTTTTTAGCTTCAAATTTATCTTTTATTGATTTCATCACTTATAACCACTTTTGGACAAAAATACCCTTAATTTTGAAATTTGGAAAGGAAAAAAAAAAAAAAAATTTCAGTCTTGTTTTAGGGTTAAGTTAAATAAGTCAAAACAAAAGAAAGAGAGAGAAAGGAAGAGAAAAAGAGAAAAAACCGCTCGCCGTCGTCGGACCTCTCCCGTTGCCGCCGCTCTCGTCGAATCCACTGGACCTCTCGCCGTCGCCGTACCTCTCGCTGAATCCACCGCTCTAGGTCTCCGTCGCCGCACCTTTCGCTGCCCTCGTTTGTCGAAGCCGCTGCTTTTGGTTGTTGACGCCTTCAACATCGCCGTCGCTCGTCGATCATCATATTTGGTTAGTTTCATGGAAGTTTAATCCCCTATTTTGCAATCAAAGGTAGCCCCAAAAATTATATGGCTTTAATCCCCTGCTATTGGGTTTGTGTTTTGCTCTGTGAACCCTTGGTTTGTGATTGTCCTTAATGTGTTAGATAAACCTGATTGACTTGGGAGAAATTCTTGTTTTTTTTTTTTTTTTCTTTGTCAAGCTTTCCGAGAGCAGAGTTCTCAGTCCTTAAGTTTGCGTTTTACTCTGTTTCTTTGGATTTTGAAGGTCAAAGTAGTTGAAATTAGTAATTTGTGTATCTTTTATTTGATTTAAGATATGTTCTATGGGAAATTTTTTGGAGTTATTTTGATTCTGCCTTAGTAGCCTTCGAGATGATGAGCTAGCTCTCTTGTGTATTTTCTGGTGGAGAATTTGGTTTTTGAGGAATGACAATTGTCATAGAAAGAAAGGAATTGGTGATGATTCAGTGCTTGCTTGGTGTGAGAGTTTCTTGGTAGCCTTTTGGGATGCTAACCAGGTTTGTTTGAATGCGGTTTCTGCTGCTAATCCTAGTATTGTTGTTTGGAAGCCTCCGGTCGAGGGAACTATCAAAATTAATTGTGATGCAGCTCTTGATATGAACCGAGGAGTGGTGAGTTTTGGCCTTGTTGTAAGGGATTTCGGAGGGGTGGTGTTGGCGTCATTTATGCAGCATATTCAAGTTAATTTTAGCCCTTTGATTGCTGAAGCAATGACAATTTTGCGGGGTATTAACCTGGCCTTTGATTCGAATCTAATTCCCTTTGTGATCAAAACCGATGCTTTGGCTGTGGTAAAGCTAATTGAAGCGAAATCTCCTTCACTGGCTGATATTGGTCTGGTTATTGGAGAAATTGTGTCTAAACTTGATAGTATTGGCTGCTTCCATGTCCACCTAGCTCTTGCGTCTAGGGACGTCCTAGTTCATGCACCTGCTGAAGCCATCGGTGCCTCTGCAGAGTTTTATACTGGATGGATACTATATAAAATCCATATCTATGATTAATTTGTATCTAAAATTTGTATCTACTGACATGTATCTTTCTTACAAATAATTTGATTCATTTTTCTTGATTCAAATACAACCGGTATGCAACTTCAAAAACAACTAACATGTAATTTCAATTATAATTGGCATGTAATTTGGAATGCACTTGGCATGTAATTTGGAATGCACTCAGCATGTAATTTGGCAGCAAATCCGAATATAACGGGCATGTAACTTGGATAGTAACAAGCAACTCTGAATATAACGGACATGTAACTTTAAAATTAAATGACGTGTAAGTTTACTCAACTTGCATATAACTTGAAATTAAATTAGCATGTAACTTAGAAATCAATTGACATGTAACTTGAAGAGTCAAGTAGCATGTAACTTAGACTACAACTGACATGGAACTAGACATACGACTGATATGTAACTTGGAAATCATTTGGCATGTAATTTCAAAATTAACTGACATGTAACTGTAATTTCAAGGTTAGCAGGATATGTTGTTTTACTTGCACAAGATTGTCCCAGTTTGAGTTATATATGCACACTTGAGTTTCAAGTTACATGCCAATGGAGTTTCAAATTACATGCTAGTTGGTTTAAAGTTACATGTTAGTTGTAGTGCAAGATACATGCCACTCTAGCTTCAAGCTACATGCCAATGAAGTTTCAAATTACATGTTAGTTGAGATTCAAATTACATGCTAGTTGGCTTTCAAGTTACATATCATTTGATTTCCAAGAGTTACATGCCAATTGAGTTTTAAGTTACATGCCTATTGATCATCAAGTTACATGCTCGTAGAGTTCTAAGTTACATGCTTATTTTATATCAAATTACATGCCAGTGGATTTCCAAATTACATGTCATTTAATTTTCACTTTACATGCCAGTTGACTTTCCATATTTCATCTTTATGGTGTAATCCCATAAAAATAGAAAAGTTGAAGAACTTCGATATATGTTAAAAATGTAAAATTTAATACGTTTTACACTTAAGTGTATATGGTATCATAAAGTACTAATAATTACATTATAAGAACATCCTCGGTCTCCAAAGCTTCCCACTCACTAAATACAGAAAGTAATACTAGTTAAAAATACAAATTTCAAATGTCAATATCTTTCCCTTAAATTCTAATATACATAAACATAAAATACAAATTCTAATATACATTATCTTTGATTCCTACCCATTATTATTGTCGGTTTAGAGGAATCACCACAAATGAGCACTTGTTCATCATCAATCAAACAAGATTGATGAGCATCGGTATCACCTCCCAAACCGAACAAGGACTTCGATTGTAAACCGAACAAGGCTCCACAACCTCATGTTCACCAATCACCGGTACCAAAACTCCGATCAAAGCACAAAACACAAACTTAAATTGCCACTCAAAATGAACACATCACAATGAATACCATATAAATGAACAAACCTATTACAAGAATTTACCATTCAATAGACAATTGACAGACCCTTCAAGTAATACTAAGTTTAACCACAAAACACTTAAATGTCTAGGCATGGATATATATATATACATATATATTTGAACAGCAATAGATTCATTGAAAGGGCAACGAAGCCAAGAGGACAACAAACAACACAGGCGGCAAAAGCAAAACAGGAGAAGGAAAGACAGCAGAAACTGCCTGAGAAAACAGGACAGCTCTAAAAGCGCACGCACACACACACACACATATTAAACAAAACAATTGCTTAATTGAGAGCAGCAACAACACTGAAAGAATTACGAGCAATTTTCGTACAAAACACTTCTTTTTTCTTGAAACGCATGAGCATGAGCATATCATTTAGTGGTTGTTTATCAAAGAATCTTACCACCATGCATCAACTGAGCAGACTCGAACGAAAATAAATATACACAGTTTTTATCTGTTTGTTGGATAACTTACATTCAACTTGCCTCAGAATTAATTACAAAAACCAAAAGCCTTGCCAAGGTCTGGCAGCACAAATTTTCTTTTCTAATCTCTACAATTATCATATGGCTTCGAAGGAACTATGCTTCAGTGAACAAAGCAGCAGATAAGCCTCAAAATACTATCATATAATGTTTAACTTTCTGCCACATATAGCTACTGCTTGTAATCATGGGCCAACAGCAGATAAAATCTTATCAGTGAATATGCGGAATACCTCCAATTCCATACCTTTGTCAAGTGCATTCTCTGCATCTAGGGAACCATCGATTTCTGCATCTTCCAAAACACTCATTAGAGCTGAAAATTCATAAATAGAAACTCAAATAATATTACTATTTCAACAAAAACACACAAACCCCATCTCAAGAACTAACTATTGGATTTCAATAATCTAAACACAAACAAAGAAGAAAAAAAAGCCACTTCAAATTGAAGATAAATTGAACAAGCATTGATTCCCAAACTAAAAACCCACTTCAAATACACAAAACCTAGATGATCCAGATCGACAAATAGACTCATAACCAAATTTTTTTTACCAGAAACCAACGAAAATGGAAAGAAAACCAATTGCGGTGTTGCTGTTTAAACACAGAACTAGTCACAACGTTGACGAGCTTGAACGGTCGCTCAAGGAGGCGTCATCGACGAGAGAAAAACGGCCAAGGCGAAGGCGCGGCGTTGACGGGCTCGAGAGGACGGTCGCAGCAGTTGGCGGTGTCGACAGGCAAGGGGGCGGCAACGATGGACGACGGTCGCCGAATAGAGAGCCAAAGAGAGAGATCTGATTTTGAAATTATCAGAGAGAGAGATATCTGATTTTGAAACGTTGGGAAGACAAATAGGTGGGTATCAAGACCGAAAAGGGGGAATTTTGGGTGGGAAATTTTGGATGAAGTAAAATAAAATGGAGGGTAATTTTGTGAGTTCAAGCCTAAAAGTAACAAGTATAATAAGAAATAAATTTGTGGCTAAAAACAATAAACCAATAAATTTTTCCTCATAATATAATATATAAATATATAATAGTATAATATATATAATAATATAATATATAAATATATTATATTTTATATTTAGGGGTGAAATCATAAAGAGCCAAAAAATTTATGGGTTTATTGTTTTTAGCCACAAGTTTATTTTTTATTGTTATTGTCACTTTTTACCACTTTTGGACAGAAGTGCCCTTAAATTTGAAATTTCAAAAAAAAAAAAAAGTCTGTCAATGGGTGGGTGTAAAAAACGAGGAATATACTGATGGTTGGGATCCACCCATCAGTAAAACGATCAAAACTCAAAAGTTAAAAAGAAAAAAAGAAAGAGAAGGGAAGAGGGAGAGAGATCGCCGTCGCCATTGAACCTCTGGCCGTCGAACACATCTTGCCGTCGCTGACCTCTGGCAGTCGAACACATAATGTTGTCGCACACACCATCGTCGTTGTTACTGCTGTCGCCGTGGTTGCTGCTGTGGCCGGACCTCTGGCCGTCGCTCACCTCTGGTTGCTGTTGTTACAAGACTGCTTGTTTTCATACCTGACTCATAGAATATGACTCATAAATGTTTGGGAAGAAAGGGACGGTTAATCGCTTAAATTAGGCACCTACCTCCTTGCTCTTTGCTCGCTGTCTGGGAGATCCACTCATCACCTCTATCACTCGACAACTCAACTTTTTCATTCATTACAGTAATGTGATTTCATGTCTATGATGATTTGGCAGTCTTTTCAAAAATAAACTTATAAATATATGAAATTCTAAATTTATAAATTACCAATAGTTTTATTTTTTTTAATCAGATTTTCTACTTTTTGGATAAAAATACCCGTAATGAAATTTTGTTAAAAAAAAACTAAAATGTAATTTTTTTTTAGGGAAGTCTAGGAACAAACCCTATTGTTGACGGTCTATGACCTAAAAATAATAAAATAAAATTGGTGTGTTTTTTATTAAACAAGCCAAGTTATTTTACAAAAATTAATAGAGTGTATAATTTCGTTTTTGGAGGTCTATCATGAGGATAAAACTCTTTTTTAGTGCGCATAATGTCATCAACAATTGGAGTTCTATGGCATATCACCATCCTTTTTTTTTCTTGTGTAGCGTATTTAATTCAAAAAAAAATTGGAAGATTAAACATACCAAAAAAATTTATGAATAGAAAAGAATGAAAAGGAAACAAATGCAGTACTAATAGGATTAGTTGTGGGATATTGAAAAAAATTTCATTTCCCAACTTTTCAGTCCAATTTTGGTGAGAAATCAAATTGGGTGAAAATATAACAAACTATTTCGTCTATTTCCTTTATTATCCTTTCCTTTCCTATTGTCAAACAAGAGATAAGAAATCCACCAATTTTTTTTCCTTTCATTTCCTTTCATTTCTCTCATATTCCATCAAAGTAAAAATGGTAAAAATGATGTAGGATCTTCGAAGTCCAGACTAACAAAAACAATCTTCACAGTCCCATGTACATGGATTTTCCAATCTCCCATAAAAATCTGCAAATCAAAATATACTTTGTACTCTTAACAATTAATATGAAGTAGCCTAATCTAAAAATTTTGGTGAAGGCAGTTGTGATATTTTATGTGCTCATAGAGAAACTTTTCATATAATATCCTAAGCAGTGTTATAATTGGTGTTCTAGTCTTAAATTTGAATTCTTCCACTCTTACATATGTTATACCTACTTCAAAATTTGATCCTGACTGTGCATGCTTTGGAAAAACAATTCTGATGATAATAGGATTTATTAATTAAAAAAGTAAAAAGATATAATGTCAAACATTTGCTATTAAGTATTAACTATGGAAATGGGTGTAAAAATAGAAGGACTCAAATCAGCTGTCAAATTTTGATGTCCCAATTTGTGTCCAACCAACCAAATTAAAATATGTGTGCATATTTATTTATTATTTTTCAACTTTTTCCATAAATGTGCACACATGTCCCAATCTGATTGGTTGGACACAAATTGAGACACCAAAATTTGACAGCTGATTTGAGTCTAAAATAGAATATAAATTATAGAAAGTAAATTCATTATACTCAAATTCGGTACTTCATATTTTTAAACCTAACCAAACAAATTGTCGGGGTTATACATTTAAAGTACGGTGCGAGCATGTAAGACTTTATTTTGGAGTCTATAATCTATTTAAGGGTATAAGGTGGGAGATGCTTTTAAAGGTTAAGTCAAAAGGTCAGAAAGCCATAAAATAAAATAAAAAAGTCCGGACATGAATTTGTTCCAAATAAATATTTTATTGATAATAATCAAAGATGTTATATTAAACTAAAATAATAAAAAAATCTCATTTAATAAATTAAATATAATATTACTCAAATATGACTTTCCTAAAATAAAACCAACCTAAACAAGTATAAATAGAATAGGAAACAAATATCATAAAATAAAACCAAAATACATTCTCTGTCAAAAACAAAATAGATCCTACTAAAATGGAAATTCTGCTAAATTGTGCTAATCAGATTCACCCCTTGGCATGATATTGTTTGACTGATAATATTAGTTAAACCGTCATGTCAATTGTGGACATGAATGAATAGTCTTCAAATGATGTAGGATCTTCAAAATACAGAAGAACAATAAATCTTCAGAGTCCCCTTACAAAATATATGTACGTGGATTTTCCAATCTCCCATGAAACTTTTGCAGATCAAAATATATTTACTTTGTAAAATGTATATATCAAACTTTTATTACTCTTAACAATTTATATAAAGTAGCATAACCTAAAAATTTTGGTTAAACCTCCAGGATTTTTCATGCCAATTGTGATTTTATGTCCACATAAAGAAACCTTTCACAGGATATCCTCAATAGTGTTATAATTACAGCCGTTCTCGTCTTAAATTTGGATTCTCCCACTCATATCCACTTCAAAATTTTATGCCGAATACTTTGGTAATAAAATCCTGACAGATGAAATATCAGAATTTTGCCATTTTCTTACAGAAAATATTAATTGCTAATCCATTTTAACATCATTATAAAAAATTTACATTTGCTAATCTCCTTGTCTGCATTCTTCTCCTTCAATTCTAAACATGTCTAGGACAATCATTTTTTTCATGGAGACTGTAATTATGTTCAATCTCTTACTTATAGCTCTTCTCAACATCCAATTGTCTGCTGCAAAATCCTTCAATTTCAGCCTTAAAATTGTCCACAGAGACTCCCCGGAATCTCCTCTGTACCCTGGAAACCTCACTTTCGAAGAAAAGATTCAAAGGTACATAGGATTTTCTGAAGCAAGAGCCTCGTATTTGATGTCGACATCAATTTCAACACACAACAACAACTCTGCATTGCACCCCAGTGCTAATGCCCGTCCTGAAGTTTTGCCAATTCATGGAACATACATGGTGAGAATTGGAATCGGAGAACTTCAAAACGAATACTGGTTAATCTTGGACACTGGATCTGGCTTCACTTGGATTCAGTGTCAACCCTGTTTCTCTTGCTATAGCCAGGTGGATCCCATTTTCGATCCAAAATCTTCCGATTCATTCAGGAAAGTTTCCTGTAATAAAACTATTTCCTGTAATCCGTATTACTGCGATGATGGACAATGCATCTATAAACTTAAGTATGGCGATGGATCCTCAACCTCCGGGTATATTGCTTCTGAAAATTTCTTCTTTACCACACAAAATGAAAAACCATTTTTTTTCAGCATGAAATTTGGTTGCTCGCCTGATTCAAGAGGTAATTTTGAGAGCAGAACGGCTGGGATTCTGGGAATGAATTTGAGTCCAATGTCTTTAATGGGTCAGCTTGGAAAGCAATATTTCTCGAACAAATTCTCTTATTGTCTGGTTGATCCAAACACTGTTACTCATAGCTATCTGAAATTCGGAGATGACGCTTACAATGGAAGACCTGTTCAGGAATTTAAAAAAACCCCATTTCTGTGGAATCCATATAGACACGATTATTATCTGGATTTACAAGACATCAGCTTCAATGGAAAGCGATTGAATCTGCCAAAAGACACCTTCAAAATCAGGATATATGGATATGGAGGTTGTATAATAGATTCTGGTACACTATTCACTAGACTTAAATACTCAGTTTATATTAGACTAAAAGATGAATTTGAGGCATATTTTGCCAGGTATGGTATCCAGAGATCATATGGTGGTTGCGGTACTACCGCAGCACTGTGCTTTGATCTCCAGTCAGGTTTTAATGCTTTTCCGTCCATGACATACCATTTCTATGGAGCTGATTTATATGTGGAACCAAAAAATGGTTTTATTTTTTCACCATCTCATTTTTCCCCAGCATTCGTAGCAGGAGAAACAGATTTCACTATTTTAGGAAGTTGGCAACAGCAGAATTACAGGTTCATTTATGATACGGATCTCCATCAACTTTCATTTGCTCCTGAAGAATGTGATAAGGACAATCCTTGAGATGATTCAGCTTTTACTTCTAGAAAATGTTTCTGTATCGACAATTCTAAAGAATTCTATGTGAAACTGTCACGAATTCAGCTAATAAATGTCGAAGAATTTGAACTTTCGTTACAATTAGAATGTTTGTCAAATATTTTTGGTTCCTGCTTGGAAAGGAAACTTAATTCCTCTTTCCATCTAAGGAATTAAGTTCCCTTTATTCGTTCATTTTCTAATGAATCTTGTGGGGCCCCTCTCTCCTCTGCCTCTGTATATAGTGAAGTTCAAGCTTCTAATAGACAAGAATAGAAACAAAATGGTTTTTGCAGAAGCTAGCAAATTCTATACCCGTTGGCACTATTGTTAATCTCTTAAAAGAGAAAAGTTTGGTGGGTGCCCTAGGTTTATGAGAGGAGCATTGAGAATCTCAACGAAAACTATAATCAATCAAACCAAAGCAAGGACACACTGTTAAATCCTACAAGTCCTTTGTTTGCTACTAAAGTCCCCCTTCTCTTGACCGGTAATCAAGAACCAAACATAGCTATCAACATGGAAATAAAAATTTATCAGCACTTATCAGTCCTTTATTAGTGTTTTTTAGGGAGATAAACCGTAAATGATGAGAATTGTATTTGACTTTCTATGACTTTGTTTGGGTGGTGCATTTTGGCATAAATAAAGAAAAATCATATATCACCTGACACGTATCTTCTCATCATACTTACAAAAATCATGTCACATATTATATAAAATAGTTTATCAAATATTCATATATTATCATCCTAATATAAAAATAATTTTCTTTCAATTAGATTCTGTCATGTGTCCTCTATAAAAATCATATCACGTATTATATAAAATACCTTACTATATATAATAATATAATAGCTTATCACATATAAAATAGCTTATAATTAGCATATACAAAAATCATATCACATATTACATATAAAATAACTTATAATGATCAATACATCATGCAAATCACAATATCAAAATTAATAAAGTTAATAAAAAAAATATTTAGTTTAGAATTAACTAATTCCTAACAACTCGTGATCAATAATGTAAAAGTACAGTACGATTCCGGTAAGAACTCGAATAATAGATCTAATAATGGAGCTTCAACAGAGATAATTTAGGTTTTTTTTTTATAGAGGCTATTTTATTTGTTAGTCTTCAGGGGAATAGAAGGATATCTTATATTCTGACATAAGTGGATTTGATTTAATACCTTATTAAAAAATCAATTTTATTTAATTTAATTTTTTTTGGCAAAATTTTAATCCCTAAAATATCTCAAATAATTTTTTTAATAAAGCCCGTGTCGCACGGGCTACACACTAATAATAAACTAAATCTGAACCTCAAAACACCAGATTTCGACGTGACAAAGCGCCACATGTCGGCATGAGGAAACTTTGGTCATAAATTAAATATAACATCCCTTAAATTCTAAATAACTAGTGCTCCAACTAGTGCAATGCACGGGCTTTATTAAAAAATTATTTAAAATAAGTTGTGTACTAGAAAAAATGCACATCCTTTTCCAAATTATTTAAATAATGCCACATGTAATAATTGTACTGGCCAAAATATATTAATAGAATAACCAAATAGGCCCACAATACAATAGTGGATGAAAATAAGCCTTAGACAAATGAAAGTAGCTTTAAGAAGTCTAAAGAAGCCCAATAATCTAAGACCAGCATAGATCAAAAAATTGGGCCTGATCCGTCGAAGGATTCAACCAAATTAAACACGTGGTGAAAGGTGACTTGAATTGCAGTCACGTCTAACCTTGCGCAAATCCCAAACGTGACAAGATTTATTGTCATATTCAAAATGAATCAAAACAGACGAATTAAAGACCCGTGATCCGCGTCCACATAATGAGCTCGAACGTTGAAGGTTCTAGAGCTTCACTATAAAAGCCAGACCCTTTCTCAGAGAAAGGGTCCTGGTTTTCTACCTCACACAAAAAAGCTCTCTTTCTCTCAACTCTCAACTCTCAACTTGGTCCTGCAATACTATTCATTTATTACGGTTCTCTCCCCCGCATTAATTGCTAATCTACCATATGATCAAGGTTGATACAGCTGTCTTAGAAAGACGATCGATCCAATCCACAATCGATACGCATCGAACGAAGGAGCTCACCAGGTCATCAATTTATCAAATTGATTGACATCCAATATCAACCCAACCTTCGTTTGATCCACGACGATCCAAAGAACTCTCAGAGTTCCAACACATCGATATCGACACGTAGAGTCTACCCAACTACATCGACCCAGAGCTCGACTTGAAGCATCGAACAAAATGGTTTGTTATTCAATACTCTTGATCTCCTTATCAATCTAATTCTAAGAGAATCCCCCAAAGGGAAATCCCCCTTTGTGGTTCGACCATCGCTCTGTTTCTTTTATTTTATAGGTTGTCAATGCCCATCTCGACGAACAAAATCAATTGCAGATCTGATCGACTACAATACCACATGAAAAGTAACTATTTTTATTATATTATTATATTATATATGATGATAAGATATGATTTTATTATATATGATATATGATTGTTATAAATTAAATAATAAGAAAAATTAAATATTTAATACTAAAATTAAATAGTGCCACAGGTCACTCTCACATGAAAAGTAGCTAGTTTTATATGTTTATATATGATATCTATCTATATTTTATATTCATTTCAATCACAAATGAAGAGGCAATCAAAAGGCAATCCCATAAATCACAAATCAATAGAAAATCAAGAGGCAATCCCATAATCAATGGGATGATGAATAAATTCTATTAACAAATTCCACAATCAATGGGATAATGAATAAATTCTCTTAACCAATCTCATAATTAATTGAAAAAAACTTGGTGGATGGATTTTAAAAAATAAAATTTTTAAATGAAAAAAAATAATGATTTGTTTGGTGATTGAGAAAATTGTTTTTTATTTATTATTTATTTATTTATTTATTTAAGACAAAAGGAAGTAGCATATTTTTGTTTGTTTAATTATTATAGTTGTTGTTTTCTATGATGATGATTAAATTAATAGATAAACTATTATGATTTCATGGTTTTTTAGATAATTAAATACATTGATTCCGCAAGTAACAACGAATAAAAATGTAATTAGTTTTAGAGTTGAATTTGTATTTTATTTTTGTCCAAGTAAAATCTTAGTTGTAGAGTTTTATTTGAATATGATATTTTTTGTCTAAGTAAATTATATAACATTTGTTAAAGGGAACGAAGAAACTATACATGGTATTTTATTTAATATTTTTTTTGAAAGAAGAAACTATACGTACAATTTTTTTTTTTTTTTTTTTTTTTTGCCGTGGTGGAAGCAAATGAAGACAAAAAATATAAGTTTAAAATTTTTTTATAAAAAAATTACTTAAAGGATAGTTTTAACATTTTAAAGGGTGTAAGGAGTAAAATTATTAATTTTTTAATTTTTTAAATTAATAGTTTTGGCACACCCTAAACTATTTATACCCCACTTTTTAAATTATTTAGTTATTTTTTTTTTCCTTTATCAAATTACTTAAAGAGACATACAATTTTTATTAAAAAAAATCATGTACAAAGTAAAACTAATAAAATCCCACTTTTCTTATTTCAAAACCCTAATGACAGAGATTATTTCGAATCACTAAATATTTACTATTTTTGTTTATATTTTCTTTCAGATCTCGATATCATGTTTCCTATGTTTAGAATTTTTTGATTTTATAGTTTCACATATTTGTTTTGTTTTTCTTTTCAAATTCCAAATCCATGTTTGCTATTTTTTTTTTCTTTTTGGTTTATTTTCTTTCATATCTTCTAGGAATTCTATTATTTGTATCAATTCTTTTATAGACTTTATTTCGGATCTTCCAAAGTTAGTTTAATGTTATTTACAAAAAAAAAAAAAAAACAATGAAATCGCACCAGGAATCGCAACCAAGAAAACATCTCTAACGAAAGGAAACCACACCAAAACCATAACTCAATTGCTCAAAAAAATCATTAGACAACCAATATCACACTCACAATCTACCATCAGGGACGAATTAGGAGCTGAACCAACTCAATGGCTGGAGGATGCTTTAGCAAAGGTGATTGAGAAAGGCATAGTTCTTGGGGCGAATTTCAAGCCTAACAAAGGAAGTCAGGAGGAGGTCCTTATTGATAGTCAAGGTGAGTGGCACCTGGATACAGAGGTGGCGAAAATTATTGAATTAGGGAAGGCTCTCGGGTTTGATTTCAGAGGTAGACAGGAGGAAGTGGCAGCCAGGTTAAGTGAGAGGATTAGAGAAGATGAGAACCTCTGCAGAAACGAGGAAAATCGTTAAGGTTTGTCTTCAGTCCTGTCGGTGGGTCTCTTTCTCTTTTAATGTTAGCTATTTCTTGGAATATAAGAGGTTTGGGGAGATTGGAGAAGAGGAGAGTTGTGAGAAACTTGGTGGGTCTTTATAAACTGGTTGTTCTTCTTCTTCAAGAAACTAAGTTAAACCATTTTGATAATGGCATTATTAATTCTATTGGTGGTAATTGGCTCCAAAGAGGTATGGGGGTGGATTCAGATGGCTCGGCTGGTGGTCTGATTTCTCTCAGGAATGATGAATTTTTCACTGTCACTGCCTGTATCAAAAATAGCAGGTGCATTATTCTCGCATGTTTTTTAACCAAGCAAGCCAAGGAGTTGGCGTTCTGCAACATCTATGCTCCGAATGTAGAAAACGATAGAGTAGAATTATGGGATTTTGTTCTAAGGTCTCAGATGTCTTTCAGTATGCTGTGGTGCATCGGTGGTGATTTCAATACCGTTTTGAGAGCCGAGGAAAGGAAAGGAAGCAATATTAATATCAGCTCTATGAGGAATTTCAGAACCTTTACAATCCATGCTAAGGTGATTGACATTCCCCTTCAAGGTAACCCTTTCACCTGGTCTAAGAATAGAGTAAGAGCGACCTGGGCGAGTCTCGACAGATTTCTTATTTCTCCTGTAATTCTCTCTTGGTTTCCTAACTTGTCCCAAAAAGGGCTGCCAAGAGGTGTTTCGGATCACTGTGCGATTTTGATTGGAGAATCTAGAGTTGATTGGGGCCCCTGTCCCTTTCGCTTCTATAATGACTGGCTGGAAGATGGCGATTTGATGGAGAAGACTGCCGAGGGTTGGAGGGGTTGTAATTTGGCTGGTACTCCTGGTTTCATCCTGGCTTGTAAGGTCAAATCGGTTAAACTAAAGCTGAGACAGTGTTTGTTGGCCAAGAAGAAAAATTCCTTCTCCCAAAAGGACTGTGAGTCTCGGCTGGAAGAAATGGAAAAGAAAGCCATTTGTGATCGGTGGACCGAAGCTTTAAGGAAAGAGAGACTAGACACTCTTTCGGAGTTGTGGAAAGGAATCAGGAAAGAAGAGCAGGTTTGGCGCCAAAAGTCAAGAGTTAAATGGCTGAAAGATGGGGACAAGAATTCCAAGTTTTTCCATTTCATGGCTAATGGTCGAAGAAGAGGCAATTATATTGGTGATATTTTGATTGATGGTGTTAGGGTGGAGGATCCCGAGCTGATCAAAAAGGGTGTCTTCAACTTCTTCAAGGATCAATTTTCGAGTAATCGATGGCAAAGACCAGAGATAAAAGAGTTAGGTGTGAAAAAGTTGTTGGAGGAGGACAGTAGTTCTTTGGAAAAACCTTTCACAGTAGAAGAGGTTTGGAGTGCGCTAAACGAATGTGACGGTAACAAGGCTCCAGGCCCTGACGGTTTAAATCTCAACTTTGTCAAAGCTAATTGGCCTTTGATTAAGGATGATTTTATGCACTTTATGCATGGGTTCCATGAGGATAGTTCTATAGTTATTGACATTAACAAAACTTTTCTTGCCCTTATCCCCAAAGGTGGAAAACAGGAGTCTTTGAAGGACTATAGACCCATCAGTTTAGTAAGCTCTATGTACAAGATTTTGGCAAAAGTCTTGGCGAATCGTTTGAAGAATGTGATAAGCTCAATTATAGGTGATTCTCAGATGGCCTTTGTCAAAGGTAGGCAGATCCTTGACAGCTTCATAATCGCGGAAGAAATTATTCAGATGTGGAAAAAAGATAACGAGGGTAGGTTGATTGTGAAATTGGATTTTCATAAAGCGTTTGACAGTGTCGATCATGATTTTCTAGGGGCTATGATGGCTGATATGGGTTTTGGGGCTAGATGGCGAAGGTGGATAAGGAGCTGTATAACTACCCCTTCGATTTCAGTATTGGTGAATGGGAGTCCCACTCCCCAGTTCGGAGTGGAGAAAGGGCTTTGTCAAGGGGACCCGTTGTCCCCCTTTCTTTTTAATATAGTTGCAGAAGGGTTGAATTGTTTGTTTATCAAGGCTGCCGGCATGGGGTTGGTGAGGGGAGCGATTTTTGGTGACAATGATGTTCATGTTTCGCATCTCCAGTTTACCGATGACACAATCCTTTTTCTCAAACCTAGGATGGAGTTCCTTCGGAATGCTAAAAGGATCCTGAGATGCTTCGAATTGGCATCAGGTCTGAAGATAAACTTCCATAAATCGTGTTTGGTCCAAATTCGTAAAAGACACCACACTGAGGAAGCTTGGGCGAATGTTTTTCAATGTAAGAGGGCTGTTTTGCCTATTTCTTACCTTGGTTTACCTTTAGGAGCCAATCCGAACTCTAAATCCTTTTGGAATCCTCTCTTGAATCGTGTGGAAAACAAACTTTCTCCGTGGAAGAAGAAATTCCTCAACAAAGGTGGAAGGCTGACCCTTATCAAGGCTGTCCTAACTAGTATTCCAGTGTATTATTTATCTTTGTTCAAGCTTCCGGTCGGCGTGGCTAATGCCATGGAGAAAATTCAGAGAGCTTTTTTCTGGGGTGATGGTGTGGAAAAAAGGAAGATTCACGCTGTTGATTGGGGAACTTTGTGCAAGAGCAAGTGTTTAGGGGGCTTGGGCATTGGCAGGATGCGCGACAAAAACAATAGTCTTCTAGCAAAATGGGCCTAGAGGTTTGGCAAGGATGAGAATTCTTTGTGGAGAAGAGTTGTTTGTGCCAGGTATGATATTCCTTTGTCTAATCTTTCATGGGATTGGGATGGTCGCGGCTTTGCTTCCCCTTTTGTAAAAGCTATGCATAGCCTGTTCGCTGAAGGTTCTGTCATTAGCAGTGTTTTGAGGAGTGGTTTGAAGGAAGTCATTGGTAACGGCAAGAGATGCAATTTTTGGGAGATTACAGTTGGGAACGGCACTCAATTAAAGGCTGCTTGCCCCAGAATTTTTGCTCTTGCCTCTATAAAAAAAGGTCCAGTTCACAGCTTTGGAAGGTGGCAGGACAATGTTTGGTCTTGGGAGGTGCCTCTTCGCAGACCTCTTTTTGATTGGGAGAAAGATCAGTGGAGAGTTTTCGGGAGTTTCTTGGCTTGCATTACCGTTCGTAGATGGGTTCCGGATGTTTTGGCTTGGTCTTTTAGTTCGAACGGTTTGTTCTCTATTAGCTCTTGCCGCAAGCAGTTGGAAGATTCGAACTTGGTCAATTCGGTTATTTTTAAGCAGATTTGGCAAGGGATCAGCCCTCCCAAGGTGGAAATTTTTTTGTGGCAACTTCTCCGTGGAAGACTGATGGTTAAACAGGTGATGTTGAAGTTTGGCTTCAATCCTTCTTTTTCTCTTCTTTGCCCTTTGTGCGGTTCAGATGAGGAATCAATCGACCACCTTTTCTTGAGCTGTTCTTGGTCTTGGAAGCTGTGGTCGGGTTGCTTGGACGTGTGGGACGTCGTTTGCTGTGCTAACAAGTCCCTCAATGACTCGTTCTTAGGCTAGGAAGGCTTGTGCTATTCTGCTCATCATCGAAAGGTTTGGAACACTCTGTTTCGGGCAGTGACTTGGTCCATCTGGGAGGCTCACAATCAGAAGTTGTTCAAAGATGTTGTTACTTCTGTCCCGCAGGCTGTGGACTCCGTGAAGTTCCGTGTGGCTTGGTGGTTCAAACACCTTAGTAATGGTTCAAAACTTCCCATTTCTGTTATGCTTCTTAATCTAAAGGATAGCTGCACTCAGTCTAAGCTAGTGAAGAGATCTATTGAGAAAGAGTGGATCCCCCCAAATGATAAGGCCCTCAAATTTAATGTTGATGGTTCTTCTAGAGGCAACCCAGGTAACGCAGGGATCGGAGGAGTGTTGAGAGACAGTTCTGGGAGGGTTGTCGGTCTCTTCTCTGTTTTTGTGGGTATTCAGGACGCCTTATCTGCTGAAATTTTGGCCATTCATAAAGCTGTCTCTGTTTGTGCTCACTCCCAGTCTTTAATTGGCAAGGAAATTGACATTGTAAGCGACTCTAAGGTGGCGGTTTCTTGGATTAATTCGGAAGGTGTTGGTAGTCTGAATCATGTTAATACCATTTACGATATCAGGAATAATTTGCTTGTGCTTGGTAATACTCGCATTCGTTTCAATCAGAGGGATAGCAATTTTTTTGCTGATGAGTTAGCCAAAAAAGGGGCGGCTATGGAGGGTGATAGAGAAATTTGGGAGTTCAGCTAGTTTGTTTCTTGTTTCGTTTTTGGCTGTGCTTGCTTTTTGTTTTTGTCTCTTTTTTTGCTGCGGGTTGTGCTTTTGTTCTCCGCCTTGTTGCTTTTCTGGCTTTGGTCGTGTTTCTTGCTTGCTTTGTGGCTGTGGTTTCCTTTGGCCTCTGTTGCCTTTCAATAAAAGTGTTGTTCAAAAAAACAATCCAATCGACTACAAATAAAAATAAAAAAATAAAAAATAAAAAAAAAAAATTCACCTCTAATAAGGATGGTTTCACCATGAAATAAGAAGAAAAAACAAATCTTACGAATGGATTTAAGAAAACTGCATAAAAAGATTAGATATAAAGTGTATTTTTATTTTTACTTTTTTGAAAAAGATATGGGGTGTATTAAGTTTGAAAAATATGTAAAAGGGTAATCCTGGAAATAAATCAAAAAAAAAAAAAAAAAAAAAAAAAAACCATTTAATTTTCTACAATTAAATCAAAATTTTAAAAAATGGTGCATAAATAGTTCAGTAGTGAGGGTTCCAATAGGAGTATAGTACCACTCTTTAAATATATATGTATGGAGATATTTTATGGGTGGCAATATAGTCACTCATAAATGTTTTAAGGGTTTGAATATTTAATAGCACTCTTTAAAATGTGAGTTTTAAGACTATTACAAACTTAATATCTTATGTTTTAAGAGAGTTTCTCCTTACAATCCATAAATTATCTATTTACACTCCATTTTAAATTTTTTTTATTATATGATAATTTTATCCAAATTCAAATTACTAAAAAGGACAAATAAATTATAAATACACTGCAAAACAATTTTGCTAGACTCCAACATTACTCTTTTTTATTTTTATTTTAATCTTTTTTTTTCGTTTTATAAACCCCACAATATTTTATGATAATATTTAACAACAAGAAACAAACAATTCTTTTTTTAAGTTTTGATTTTTGCAGAATTTTTATATGAACAAACAATAAGAAAAAATATTGTGTCAAATGAAGAAAAAATAATAATTAAAAAACTTGTCAGTTTCAATAGTCAATAAAATAAAAAAATAAAAAAAGATAATTTTTTTGCTTGCCATGTAAACCCAAAACTGCGAAAGATGGTAAGGTAAAGGAAGGAAAAATGGCGGCCAAAGAAGATAGTGAAAAACCACAAGATATATGTCAAGAGTAAAGACAAATGGGCTGCGTAGACCAAAGTGTATTGATTCTAAGAAGAATTTAAATTTCAATTATATTACTTCATTCTAACACAAGAACCAGATGCTATTACACTAAAATAATTTGCATGGATTTCGGTGGCACATCAGGACTTAGGAGGATGAATGAACTAAACTTAAACTAGTACTATTGGGTATTGTTTTCAGCTGTGTTTTTATCATTATGTTCAATCGAAGTTTTGATAATTCTGACTATAATATACATAGCTTGGATGATCTTCATCCTAAGTTGTGAATTAATCTATTTGTTAGTAAAAAAAATACATTTGTTTGAAATAACAAATAATTTTGAAATAAAATGGCTGTTTTTTTTTTTTTTTTTTTTTAAATTAGGTTTTTAAGATGGAGAATAAAAGGCAAGAAGGGTAATTTTGGAACAAAATGGATTATCTTTAGAATTTTTAAAAATTTAGGATTTTAGAATGGAGTGTATTTAGAGAAGGATTGTAGAAAGAAAAAATTGGATTGTAAGGAGAAGCTCTCATGTTTTAATAGCACCTAAAGTATAGATATGACAAAAATACCCTTCAAACACACTTAAAAAAAATAAGTCTAGCGTTTTTTTTTTTTTTTTTTTTTTTTTGAGTTTCCGAGACTTATTTTTGTATTTCTGAGACTTATTTTGGTGTTTCCAAGATTTATCAGGTAGTTTCCAAGAATTATCAAGTAGTTTTCGAGACTTATCAGGTTGTTTCCGAGACTTGTCAGGTATATTTGTAATTTCATAAACTTATTAGGTAAAGATGAAATTTTAAAAAAAAAAAATTTGGTCATCTTCTTCATCGAGACCTCCATTGGTCCTCCATTAATGGAGGTTTAAAAAAAAAAAAAAAAAAAAAAAAGGCACCAACATAATAAAAGAAATTAAGAGATGAAGGTATTTTAGTCCATTTATGCCATTTAAACTTAACTTTTTAAACTGATGATACTCTCAAAATTCAATATAAAAAGAATGTTATTTCCCACCATTTACATATGTGTTTTAATGATAATAATCAAATTAAGAAGTTATATTAAATTGAAATAAAAATGAATCTTATTTAATAAACTAAATATAATATTCATCAAATATGACTTTCCTAAAATAAAACCAACCTAAACAAATCTAAAAGAATAGGAAACAAATATCATAAAATAAAACCAGAAATGAGTGATGTGAGTTCATGTATAATTTTTTTTTTTGAAAAGTTTGGACTGGGCTACAACTCAGTGTAGTCTCCACCTGCCTCCGCCCTTGCATCAGCATCAATGGAAAGCGATTGAATCTGCCGGAAGGCACCTTCAAAATCAAGGGAAATGAACATGGAGGTTGTATAATAGATTCTGGTACAACAATCACTAGCCTTAAATACTCAATTTATATTACAGTAAAAGATGAATTTGAGGCATATTTTGCTAGTTATGGACCTATGGTATCCAGAGATCATTTGGTGGTTGCGGTACTACCGCAGCACTGTGCTTTGATCTCCCTTCAGGTTTTAATGCTTTTCTGTCCATGGCATACCATTTCATTGGAGCTGATTTATAT
This sequence comes from Acer saccharum, assembly GCA_030490815.1. Classification (NCBI taxonomy): domain Eukaryota; kingdom Viridiplantae; phylum Streptophyta; class Magnoliopsida; order Sapindales; family Sapindaceae; genus Acer; species Acer saccharum. The sequence continues at coordinate 20,162,635 of CM059867.1, read as the reverse complement.
GTGGAACCACAACAAGGTTTATTTCTTACAATATCTCATTTTGCCCCAGCAATCAAAGCAGGAGATTCAGAGTTTACTGTTTTAGGAAGTTGGCAATAGCAGAATACCAGGTTCATATGATACGGAACTTCGTCAACTCTCTTTTGCTCCAGAAGAATGTGATAAGGACAATCCTTGAGATGATTCAGCTTTTACTTCAAGTTTCTGTATCGATAATTCTAAAGAATTCTATGTGGATACTGTCATGAATTTAGCTAATAAATGTCATGAATGTTCGTCAAATATCAGTGGTTCCTGCTTGGAAAGGAAACTTAATTTAGGTCATGTTTGGATGGACGGAATCGAATAGAAAAATGATCATTCTTTATGTTTGGTTTGATAATAAGTATTTGAAACATCCATTGGAATGGGTTTTCCACCATTTTAGTGGAATGAGCTTTCCTCCCAAAACCCAATGGAAAGCTCTTTCCAATTCCAAAGTAAAATTGATTTTCCAAAAATAACTCTTCTATGCTCTAACTCTATAACTCTATATTATTATATAATATAATAATATATATTATATTATTATGATATATATAATCGTATATAAATATTATTATATTATATAATATATAAATATTATTATTATATATATATGTATATAATATATTATTATATATATTATATATTATTATTAATAATATATATAATATTATAGAAATATTAATATATATATATATATATATATATAATAACAGGAAAAAACAACATTACCTTCCCATTTTTATTACCCTCCAATTTATAAAAGGGTAATATAGTAAATTTATAATTATATATCAATCCATCCATTCAACCATCTTCCTAATACCAAACAACATGAAAGATAGATGTTATCCTCTCTATCCCTCCTACTCTCTCTCATTCTTAATTCATCCATCCGTCCTACTCTCTCTCTCCCTCATGTCAAACATATATAGCGTAATCCAATATTATCTTGTCATTTCAAATGGATATACTTATTTTAAAATTTTCTCTTAAATCACCAATTTTTTCTTAATTATTTAATCAAATTTTATGAAAAACAAATTATTGAATGCACTATCATTAAAGAACCCCCACTATTTCTCTTGTAAATGGACTTATTTTGAAAAGAGTATACTTCATTAAACCTCACAGAGAAAAGGGAACAAGTCTCAATACAAACTAATTTCAAAAGGTAATTGGGAACGAACCTTCCCAAATACAAGAATTATCGATTCAACCTTATCAAAAAATTACGAAAGGATGTATTTATATATGTTTGATTAATGCACATAAACCTAAGAGCATCTCCAATGTAATTATGTCAATGCTATAATTTAGTACAAATTAAAAATAGTATGCTCCAATGTTGTGTCAAATTTGGCATATGCTCTACGGGTAATTACCCTGGTGACTATCAACTTATGTCATCACTATCAAAATGGTCACCGAATGGGCAATTGGTTTCAAAATGGCCATTTTTGGCAAACACGGTTACACTAATAGTCATTCCATCCACTTTCATCCAATGAGTGGCGTTTTGGTAAATAAGGAGATGACTTAATTTATTTTTGATATTTTTTGAAAATCAATTTTTTCTTTTGTTTTTTGAATCAAATAATTATATTTAGTATGTGTATATACGTATAGCATAGCTCAAACATATATATATATATATATATATCTTTTCAACTTATCTCAAATATATTTTTTAAAATTTTTAGATTTTGTAGTCTTAATCTTCTTAAAAAATAATATATATATATATATATATATATATATTTTCTTTTCAACTTATCTCAAATATACTTTTTAGAATTTTTAGATTTTGTAGCCTTAATCTTCTTAAAATAGAATATATATATATATATATATACATATATTATGTTTGAGATATGCTATACGTATGCACACACACTAAATATAATTATATGTTTCAAAAAACAAAAGAAAAAATTGATTTCCAAAAAATATCTAAAATAAATTAATGTCATCCACTTATTTACCAAAATGCCACTCATTGGATGGAATTGGATGGAAATTGATAGAATTGGTTGGAATGGTCATTAGTGTAAAAATGTTTACCAAAAATGGTCATTCTGAAACCAATTCCTCATATGGTGGTCATTTTGATAGTGATAGCATAAGTTGATCGCCAATAGGGTAATTATCCATATGCTATACTTTGTACCAAATTTGGCACAATTTAGAGCATCTTACAACAATAAATGCTACTTCTTTAATTACAAAAAACCATTTTCTAATTGTATTGAATACATTAATTGTTACTTTTATAATTTTAAATAATAAAAATATTATATAAATTGAATGCATTAATTATATTTGTTGATTTTTATAATTTTAAATAATAAAAAAATAAAAATAGCATTTCAAATAGAATTATGCATTGGCATTGGCATATGCATTGAAGATGGTCTTATAGTATATAGCATATACCAAATTTGGCACAACAATAAATGCAGTAGTATTTGTTAACTTTTTAATTTTAAATAATAAAAATTTAACAAATTTGGTAGGGAAAATTGAGATTGAAATAATTCTAATAAAATATTCAATGTATTTATTGAAGCATTGGTAGTATTTGTTGACTTTTATAATTTTAAATAATAATAAAAAAATAACATATTAAATAGAATATTGCATCAGAGTATATTGTTAAAATGATGTGCCAAATATAATATTTTACCATTTTTTTATGTAAAATTTGACATTGGTATTAGCATATGCATTGGTGATAGTCTAATCATAATTTCCTTTTCAATTAATGTTGTAAAATATAGATATTCTTCTAATATGAGTTTTAATTAAATTCAAAAGATGAAAAAAAAAAAAAAAAAACTGTGTGAAAATTAATAAAAAATATCGATGATTAATAAAATTTTGTGATTGGTATTTAATAAATAAAGATCTATTTTATTAAGTAATTACATAAACAAAACACAACATTTCATGAGAAAATAATACAAATTTTAATATTAAATAAGCAAACTTAATTTATAGTTTTTAATAAAGTCTCAAGAGATTTATGATCCGATCAAACTTAAAATTTAAAAATAATAATAAACAGTCTACCCAAAACCCTAATAGGAGGAAAAAAAGAAGCCAAGTGTAATGCCTTTTAAGTCATCCACAAATTTAAACCGTTGGATGGATATCGAGATGTTGATCAAACTTTTGTGCAGACCGTCAACGGTTTAAAAGGTAGGGAATATGTACCTCTGAGTCCTGAGAGTGAGAGGGACCATTTTCACACTTTTCGTGGTAGTGTCCTTATCACGTTGATCATCTGCGACCAATAAATTAATAAATAATTTGTTTTTTTTTTTTTTTTTAAAGAAAAATAACGACATTATTTTATTGATAGTTCCATAATTTGGGTTGTTTAATTAATTTTATAGCTGGCTCAAATTCAATTGCTCGGCTCTAGCCAGCTTTATATACAACTCACTCTAATTAAAGATTTAAACGACTAATCGGATAAAATTGAGATTAAGATTGAGATTGTATTAGATTTAACTGAATTAAATTAATATTATATTATGATTGATGAAACATGAACCTGATTGAATTAAAACTGTGCTTTGTTTATATATATATATATATATATATACACACAGTGAGTCTCTCATGAGGGATCCCTTATTATAATTTCGGTAAGGACCATGATGAAAACACATCGACTTTAATGAATTTTAATCTGAATTTTTTTGTGGATGATGATTTCAATGAAATCTACATACGAATTTTTTTTTGAGAATTTTCTGAGTACTAGAACTATTTTTCTTGAATTTTCCTATATTTCGCCTATTTTCCGATGCCTTCATATTTAACAAAATTTGGATAAATAGTTCTAGTACTCGAAAAATTCTCAAATTTTTTTCATATGTAGATTTCATTGAAATCATCATTCACAAAAAAAATTCAGATTAAAATTCATGGGTTTTTTTTTTTAAGGGGGAAGACTCGAACCTATAACCTCGTGGTACAGGTGTGAGGGATTTACCACAGGACCAACCTCATCTCATGATATAAATATGAAATTGGACTAAATATAATAATATTTTGAAATTGAACGGTAAATTAATGAATTTTTTTAGATGAAATAAATATTTTAATTTATATATCATTAAATGAACAAAATAGGATTCAAAAATAATCAAATTCCTCAGCTGTGATTAAAGAATTAGAAATTATCAATTAGGGTGCGTTTGGCACAGACATGGGACAGGACAAGGTGGGACGGGGCAGGACGGGACGGGACAGGACAGGTTGTTCCATATTGTGTTTGGAAGGCTTGGGACAGGACTAGTAACTGTGCTATTATGCGTTTGGTATGGTTGGGACAGGACGGGACAAGAGGATCAAATGACCAAAGTACCCCTCTTATCCTATCTAATGTTTATAACAATTTTATTAATTTTGAAGAAAATCTGGAGCAAAATGCTTTAAGATATGGAAAAAATTGCTCAAAAAATCTGGAAAAAAATTATTAAAAGATCTGGAAAAAAAATGACCCAAAGATCTGAAAAAAAAAAAATGCCCAAAATTAAATGGGATTTGTAATTTTTATTTGCTGCTTGTCTTGTGTTTTGTCACTTCTATGGGTTTGTCACTTTGTTGTTTCTATGCTTTTCTCGCAGCTTTTCTTATGTTTGCAGCTGTCAAAAAAAAAAAAAAAAAAACAAAGACGGATGAAATTACAAATCTTCCCCCAAAAATGCCTTGGTTCATCAGTATTTTCTTTTGGGCATTTCCAGAGATGATTACTCGTCCATCTCTCTCTCTCGCACTTGATCTCCTTTTTTTTTTTTTTTTTTTTTCATTTTCTTCTATACTTTCTTTCGTTTTCTTGGTTACCAAACACAAAATAAATAAATTAATTTCAAAGATCTATTCATCTTCTTACCCCAAATCTCTGAAAACCACACCAACAAATTCGATAGTGTTATGGATCAACACCAGAAAACAATACCCAATCGATCGGCGCTGATCTTGTCGACGGCGGCCACCCCTTCTCTGAATTTGGTTTTCTTTCACTGGTTCAAAGACCCATCTGAATCAATCCCAGATGACTCACAACAACAGTTTCAGTGTTCTGGGACAATGAGATTTGTCTTGTCAAGTTTGTGAAATTTGTGTGGAAATACTTGGATTTCGACGAAGAAATATATGAGAATTTTTTGTGGGATGTAATGAGTAAATATATTTAATTAATTTTTTTTGTTGTTGTGTGGAATGCTTTGAATCTTTGATACATTATATGAGTAGTTGCAGAGCATGTATGAAGGAGAGAGAGAGAGATGGGATTCAGAGAGAGGGATTCGATGAGGGAGGAAGAGATTTGTATTTTTTGAAAATATCAAGGGCAAAAATGTCTTTTCCAGATGGGACAAGTCTGGCCGACCTATTTGGGTGGGACAAATTTTGGGTTTTTTGTCCCACCTTGTCCCGTCCCGTCCCATGCTAATAGCACGCCAAACACGGGACAAGAGAAAGTTGTCCCGTCCTGTCCCGTCCCGCGTACCAAACGCACCCTTAAGGATAGTCAATATGTTTGAACAATTATATATCTATTTTTATAATTAATTTGGATAATACAAATAATTTATTGAGATATAGTTTTCGAATCACATTTTAAAACCGGGATAAAAGATCTAGGATGCTTTTTAAATTTAAGATGTTCCACAAAAAAAAAAAAAAAAAAAAAGGACATGAGAGAATCCTAACTTTCCTATTAGAACCATCAGAGGATTCAAGAGAAAAAAATATTTATTTTTCGAAGTTAACTTTTTATTTTAATCAAATAATAATTTATAATTCACACAAATCAAAGCTAACAACAAAACAAGCAGAGCCAATAAATAAAAAAGTGTAAATGGAAGCTAGGGGCGGCCCTGAGATTTTCGGGGCCTGAGACGAACTATAAAATATGAGGCCCTCGATACTCTAATGTTTACTTGATTTTTTTTTTCTCTAGTAAATACTTGTAAAAATCAATATAATAACTCAAACTCAACACTATAACACAACAAAATAGTAAAAATAATAAAAAAAATTTTAAAATAAAAAAATAAAATAAAGTTACAAAAATAAAAATTTTATAATTGCATCAAAGAATATATCATTTGAACCTTACTCGTTTCACATTTTTAGCAACAAAAGTACTAATTAAGTTTACATGTTTTCGAAAAAGAAAAAAAAATGAAGTGTATTGATTTAATTACCTTCGAAACAACGACTTCTGAATTTTCATATAAAGTGAGTATTGAGTTTTTTTTTTAAGAGATATAAAAGATGATTATATGTGACAAACACAAGTATCGCTAGGATTTAACCCACTACCACCTTTGATCCAATATTGTTGTTGTAAGAATGATAAATGAGTTTCTATTGGTGGGCCTTTTAAAAAAAATTATATATGTATAGTGGTCCATTTTTAAATTTATTTATGGGTTGGGTTTTCATTGGTGGGCCTTTTAAAAAAAATTATATGTGTATTGTGGACCTTTTTTAAAGTCATTTATAGGCCTATTTTATTTAAAATCTTAGATGGACTATATTATAAAACTTCTTAAAAAAATACAATTTGGAGGCCCTTTACAATCGGAGGACCTAGGCGGTTGCCTCATTGGGCTCCCCCTAGGGCCGGGCCTGATGGGAGCCAGCAGACAAGGATTCTCCAAAGTGTTTTCTTACAAAAGACCAGCCGCTAAGTAGAAATAACATTAGATTTGTAATTTACTTACAATAATCCTTTTGTTAATATCTTTGTCTTAAAATAAAAAAATAAAAAATAAAAAGTATTAAAAGTATTCCAAATCTAAAGCCCCCATCTTTCCTTACTATCCAGTTTTCACACACACTCCATCTCCGCTCCTAGTTTCAACTCCACCACTCTCTCTCTTTCTCTCTCTCTAAAGAAAAAGCTCTTTCCTCTTTACTTTGTCTTTCTCTCTAGTTGCAGAGAGCTCATACAGAGAAAACCCAGATAAGACATACACATTTACTTGGAGAGAGTATCTTTTGATAGTGTAGTGTGTGTGTGTGGAGAGATGAGAGGACCTTTGGGGGCAGTGATAGGGAGGTACCCATCAAGTGATGGGAGTGTCCCAATTGATGGTGGGATCATTAAACACAACAGGAAGTGTAGAGATATTGCATTTCTTGTTCTCTTTATAGCTTTTTGGATTGCTATGATTGTCAACTCCAGCTTTGGATTCAATCAAGGAAACCCTTTAAGGTCAGAAATTTAATTTACCACCATCCCACTTCATTTACTTGTTTATTCCCCAAATTGGTTCCTTTAATTTTGCTAAATTTTTAATCTTTTTTGTGATTTTTATGGTATGTTTTAGTTTCTCTCAATTGGGTTCCTTTTTTGGCCTATGTACTTTAATGCCTCTTATTCTCTCAATTGTGATTTTTACAGAAATTCTATTATTAGTTTGAACTAACAAAAGTTATATCAGTTCCTTGTATATGGGCCACTGGATTTAAATACTTTGACTTGGTTGTATGCACTTGTCAGTCAAAGTATTTAAATCCAGTGACCCACATACAAGGAACTGATATAACTTTTGTCAGTTCGAACTGATAATAGAAAGACTGGTGATTTTTATGATATGTTTTTGTTTTACTTAGGCAAATATTTAGCTTTATAATTGAGTTCTCAAGTTTGTTCTAGTTTAGTTTTTATTGGTTCAGTTGCTGAAGAATCCACAGAACTTTCGAATTTAATAAAATTAGAAACGCTTATGAGACCCTAAAGTTTTATCAATTATATGCTATGACTGCAAGTTTGGTGATGTACATTTTCTCTATCAAATATACATTAAGACCAAAGTTGTAAAGCGACTCGAAATTCCGAAATCTCATGATAGTTGTCAGAGATAATATTTAGTTGTGTCATGAATTAATTACTACCTCATAATGATTCTAATATTGTAGTGTCATAGCATCAATTCACTAACACATCTTTACTCTTAATCTAGTAATTCATTAATAAATTAGATTCTCTTTAATCTCTATATTATTCAGTTGTGATCTTATATAAGGGATTGGTTGCTGCTTGTTCAGATTCACACAATAGCTATGTTTTATGGTTTATTTTGCAATACATTTACATACATTTTTTATTTTTTATTTTGCTTGCTCTCAGTTTCTATAAAGGGTATATTGTGTACTTGTGTTCGTTTGCTTTCCATTCTTTATTTTCATTTTTTTGTGCGATTAATCATGCGCGCTGTTTCTTACCAGGCTTACCTATGGGCTAGACTACAAAGGCAATGTATGCGGTGACAATGTTTAGATAGGTTTGTGTCTCTGTATTTATCTGTATTTATCTCTTAGCTATATTGTTGTAATTATCTCTTAGTTTAAATCCACTCTATCTTAGGATTTACAAGTTTAGTAAACTTAGGATTCACAAGTTCAATTGAACTAGGTCTTCTCAAGCTTCTTGTATATATGTATTCGAATCAGTTCATAATAATAAGCATCAAAAATATTCAGCTTCTATATGGTATCAGAGCTCCAATAACTCAAAAGAGTCCACGATCCAACAATGGCCACCTCTGATTCTTCTTCCTCAACCTCAGTAACAGTAATCTCATCGTCTTCTTCCTCCCATGAAGTTAACTCTTCCGACAATACCATTATCTCCATTTGAATAAATATTTCACACACGTCCGTCATATGCTAAACTGTGTGTATTTGGATGTTTGTGTTACCCATGGATTAGGCCATGTAATAGTCACAAACTTGAGTCTAGGTCTAAAGCAAGTATTTTTATAGGGTACTCCCTGGCACAAAGTGATTGTCATTGCCTGGATACAGAAACCGATCGTGTATTTGTTTCCAGACATGTTAATTTCGTTGAGTCAGTCTTTCCGTACAAAACTCTTCATCCGAGTCTCCTTAGGTCTAGCACAGGTACTTGTTCGAATTGGCTATCCTACGAGACCCCGATTGTAATGGTTCCGGTCTCACACTCTAACTCCTTGGCAGATTTGGCTTCACATGAGACCTCTCATCAGAACCTGTCATCTTCTTCTCGAGCAAGAGTTGCGCACCCGCAATCTTCACTAACACCTTCGGCTACTGTCACAATTGCACCAGTCCCAAACAGCCACCAAACCAGCTCCGCAACAGCCCCACAGCTGCCGTGTAACCAGCCACAGCTAGCCGCATGCTCGCACCATCACACCTGACTGCACCAGTCCCGACTCCCTACCTGACCGCGACAACAGTCCACACATCCCATCCCTCACCACAATTGCCCTAGCCACCGTGAGCCGCACCTCAGCCGAACCTGGTCAACCAGCCATCCCCACCCATACCAACGATCATCCCATGGTGACCCGGTCCAAAAATCACATACATAAGCCTCCCACTAAACTCTCCCTTACAAAGTGTCATGCAAGCTCCTGAAATTGAACCGACATGTGTATCTCAGGTGCTAAAAATTCCGGAGTGGAGACGAACGATGTTAGATTAGTTTGATGCGCTCATTCAAAATGGTACATGGGTTTTAGTTCCTCCAAACACAGCACATAATGTTGTAGGGTGCAAGTGGATGTTTTGCATAAAACGATCCCCGGATGGGTCCATCTCTCGCTACAAAGCTCACTTAGTGGCAAAAGGATTTCACAAACAACCAGGTCTTGATTACACAGACACGTTTAGCCTTGTAGTAAAAACCAAAACGATCCGTGTTGTGTTGAGTGTGGTGGTCACAAAAGGGTGGCCCCTTCACCAATTGGATGTGAACAATGCATTCCTTCAGGGTCACTTGGCTGAAGATGTGTTTATGACACAACCGCTGGGATTTGTGGATCCGGCCTTACCGTCACATGTATGTCGCCTTCAGAGAGCTATCTATGGTCTCAAACAGGCTCCTCGGGCGTGGTACAATGAACTCAGACAATTTCTTGTCCAGAATGGGTTTGTCAACTCTCTCTCTGACACCTCTCTTCTTATTTTCAATACTAATGGCTATGTAATGTTCTTGTTGGTATATGTTGATGACATCGTTGTCACCGGTAGTGATGGTAATCTTGTTGACAAATTTATTACGTCACTTGCTCGGTGATTCTCAATCTAGGATCTTGGCACCTTATCATATTTCTTTGGTGTTGAAGTCCTCCCATGTGCCGCTGGCCTGTTTCTCTCCCAACATAAATATATAACCGAGCTCCTAAGTCGCACCAAAATGAGTGGCTCAAAACCGATCACAACTCCTCTTCCAATGGATCAAAATCTCAAACTTCTTGATGGAACTTCTCTCACAGATGCCATTGAGTTTCGTCAAGTAGTTGGTGCTCTCCAGTATCTATCGTTCACCCGATCTGACATTGCCTTCACTGTGAACAAGCTTGCCCAGTTCATACATCGTCCAACGACTGGTCATTGGTCCCTTGCAAAACACCTCATGCGCTACCTATAGGGAACAATTGGCCATGGTCTCTTTGTGCGCCGTGACTCCCCAATTCTATTTCATGCTTTTTTTGACGCGGACTGGGCTGGCAATCAAGATAATAGAACCTCTACAAGTGCCTATGTTGTCTTTCTTGGGTCCAATGTCAGCTCATGGTGCTCTCGCAAACAATGCTCAGTCGCCAAGTCCTCCACTGAAGCTGAGTACAGGGCGGTAGCTACAGCTGCATCTGAGGTAACCTAGCTCTCATCTCTCCTACCTGAAATGTTGATTCCCACCATCGGTCCTCCCACAATCTACTGTGACAACATTGGCACAACGTACCTTTGCTCTAGTCCTGTCTTTCATTCAAGGATGAAACACATTGCCATTGACTTCCATTTTGTTCGAGAAAAGGTACAAAGCAATCAACTTCAAATATCCCATGTGTCTTCTGCTGATCAGTTGGCATATTCTCTTACCAAGCTGCTCTCCAGGACAAGATTCTGTCTCTTACGGTCCAAGATCAGTGTTTCTGAAACACCCACTGTCTTGCGAGGGCATGTAAAAGATAACAGTGTTTAGATAGGTTTGTGTCTCTGTAATTATCTGTATTTATCTCTTAGCTATATTGTTGTAATTATCTCTTAGTTTAAATCCACTCTATCTTAGGATTTACAAGTTTAGTTAACTTAGGATTTACAAGTTCGATTGAACTAAGTCTTCTCAAGCTTCTTGTATATATGTATTTGAATCAATTCATAATAATAAGCATCGAAAATATTCAGTTTCTATACTTCTTCAACTGGAACTCAGATATTGGTTGAATCCTAATCCGGTTTATCAAACTGGTTTAAGGATAGCCAATTCAAGTTGTCCAATGCTCGGAGCATATGCTTGTTAGATTGTCTAATACCAACTGAAGATACTCTAAATTGGGTCTGTGATTATCCAGAGGATGATATTCGTCTCTCAACGGATAATTGGATTGATAAGAACTATGATTATTTTAAATTCCTTTCAGCAAAAATGCGAAACAACTCTCTTCAACTTCAGGGTCCTTGTTATCCTCTAATACTTCCAAGCGTAAACGGTAAGCAAAGTGGACTTTGTGAATGCAATTTTTGTTGCTAGTAGCTTTGTAAACGGTAACAATAATGCTTTCTAAAATATGTGACTTTGCATGCTATTCATTCTTTACATTTCATATCCATATCGATCACCACTAAGAAAGACTCTCTAAGTCTTCATAACTCATCTAATTGTCATTTTCTCAAATCTTGGTCCTCTTTCACGTGTGTAATGACTCTTGTGCCTAGCACTATGAATATTCATTACAGATGTAGTAGATCGCCTCACAATCCCAAGAATGTGGTGCTCCACTACGATTTCTAGTTAACACACTATCTGACCAAATTACATCATGGTACTTTACTCTAGCTTTTACAACCTTATAGATCTAGTAACTCTTCGGGAAGTTTCATTAAAAGACTATCCACTGCATCTCTCCACATAAAAAGCACGAGTCCAAATTGACTGCGGATATAAGTCATTAATAAGATTCATAAAATTTTCTCCATTAAAACATATGAGATGATGCAGATTTATTCTAAAATTTTCTAAGTCACTTAGAAACATTTGTCTTTTAACAACCTTGTACATTTCCAATGCACATTCTAATGAGATTTCTTAATCCTGATTGAATAATTAATTAGACAGAGAATTCTAATCAAAGGCTTTTCAATATACATAGCTCCCACTGAAACTATATTTCAATGGCCAAATTTTCACAGGAAAATTCCAAGACTGTCAGAAAACAATGCTGAAAATCATACTGGAAAATTCCACGGTGGTTGAAAAAAGCCACCGAAAATCGTCATTGGAATCCGCTTCAAATACTATCACTGGAAACCATGACGAAAACCTTCACTAGAAACCGTGTCAGAAACCGTAACCGGAAACCACACTAGAAACTGTCACCGAAATTCGTGTTAGAAACCGTCACCGAAAATCATACTAGAAACCGTCATTGGAATCCACATCAGAACTTGTCACCAAAAACCATCACTGGAAACCGTGCTAGACATCGTAACCAGAAACCGCATTGAAAACCATCACTGGAATCCATAATCGAAAGTCATATTGAAAACCATCATCGGAAACCGCACCTAAATCCGTCTCTTTAAATCTGAGCTGGAAATTACACCGGAGATTGTCATCGGAATCCGTCTTGGAAACCATCATCGGAAACCATGCCTAAATTTATCTCTGGAAATTTGAGCTGAAAAAACATCATCGAAAAAGGTGATCGGAAACTGTTGTAGGAAATCATCATAGTAAATCGTCATCGGAATCCGTGCCAGAATCCATCATTGAAATTCTTGTCAGAAACCGTTATCGAAAACCACACTGGAAACCATAGTTGAAAAACGCATTCGGGATTTATAGGGCATTAATTCATCTCCCATCGGAGCGAAACAAATCAATGGAATTAAGAAAAGTAAATATAAATTTAAATTTTAAAAAATATTGTCAAAAAACCACTTTTGGTTACCGAAAATCTGCCTTTGGGTGGCTGAAAATCCGTCAAAAAAATTGATCGGAAATTGACCTTGTTGGTCGCCGAAAAAATTCACCACAAAAATCTACCGACCGTCGAAAAACAGCACCGAAAACCGGTCCATCAAGTGAACCGGATTCGAAAACCGGTCTAGTCTCCAGAAACCGCACCTATCACCGAAAACCATCAATGGTAACCATCAACGGTTTTCTTAACCAACACGTCTACGCCACTTGTCGCGGTGGGATTCGGCCACGTGTCACATTTGACCTTCGCCACGTGTTGCATTTTGGATGGTCCACGTGTCATCGTCAAACCAACTTAGGCATGTTTGCGCCTCTCCCATGCGCACCAGCCGTGCATGCACTCCACACGCCACCTTCTTGGCATTTCCCGAACACCAGACCACCACCATCCAACTCTAAACTTTAATATAATTCGATTTATGCCCTTAGTTGTGATGTTTAGGTCGAGGGTGATATGCACTCCCTGCCAAAGGCACGTGGAACATGTTCTTCACGTTCTTCACCAAAGTTCAACTTTAAACTAAGTTTTCAGATTTTGATTTTTGATTTCTTACTTCAAAATCGTTTTCTCCCTCGATTCTGGTTCAAAAAAATTTTGTCACTATTTGGGGTGCTTTTTGTAAGACAGGCACCACATTACTAATTTAAGTTTAAAAGACACCTATTTAGGTGATCAGACAAATATACTCCTTTTTGTCACTTTGTGTCTTTTTCAAACATTGAGAGAAAACCTTTTTGAACTTTTTCCAAGCCTTTTATAACAGTCCCCGAGCTTTTTAAAATGTTACCTGAGCCTTTTAAAGGAAAATTCATAGGTTAATCGGTTTAGAATCTCCGAGCCTTTTTGTGCGTTTTTGAGCCTTTTTACACTAAATTCGAGCCTTTTCGTGCGTTTTCGAGCCTTTTTACACTAGATTCGAGCCTTTTCAACAGTGTATGAAAAGGCTCGAACACTTTATTAAAAGGCTCAGGTAGTGTATGAAAAGGCTCAAACTGTTTATTAAAAAGCTCAAATTACTATTTAAAAGGCTCGAACCTAGTATTAAAAGGCTCGAACCCAGTATTAAAAGGCTTGAACAGTGTTAAAAGTCTCGGAGAATACATGAAAAGGCTCAGAGGTTTAAAATTAACAAGTATGAAAAGGCTTGAACCAAGTATGAAAAGGCTCGAACCTAGTGTCAAAAGTCTCGGAGAACACATGAAAAGGCTCGGAGGTTCAAAATTAACAAGTATAAAAAGGCTCGAACCAAATATGAAAAGGCTCGAACCAGGTATGAAAAGGCTCAAACCAAGTGTTAAAAGTCTCAGAGAACACATGAAAAGGCTCTAAGTATGAAAAGGCTCGAACCTAGTATCAAAATTCACACAACCATCTTAAGGTTTACAAAAGAACCCGAGCCTTTTAAAACTTTTTCCGAGCCTTTTCCGTGACTTTTAAAACGTTTTCCGTGACTTTTCCATGCCTTTTCCATGACTTTTAAAACGATTTCCGATCCTTTCTATTTTGCATCTCTGAGACTTTTATAACGTTTTCCGTGACTTTTCATATGCTCTCCGAGACTTTTCTAATGTTTTCCATGACTTTTCATATGCTCTCCGAGACTTTTCCGAGCCTTTTTAACCATCAGCTTTTTTTTGTTAATATTGTATCTCCGAGACTTTGTAAATATTCTCCGAGCCTTTTCTGAGCCTTTTAACACTGGCTCCGAGACTTCGTAAATAGTCTCCAAGCCTTTTAACTATGGCTCCGAGACTTTGTAAATAGTCTCCGAGCCTTTTCAATCAATTCAAAATTCCTAGATCTTCATCGTTTCCTACACAAGTTTTCATAAATTAAAACCCTAACCATACCCACAACCATGCTCACATCGACAAATCAAACCAAAACCAAAAAAATCTCCCACTCATATCCACTTCAAAATTTTATACGGAATATGTAATAAAATCCTAACAAATAAAATATCAAATGTTTGCCATTTTTAACAGAAAATATTAATTGGTAATCCATTTTAACATCATTATAAAAATTTTACAATTGCTAATCTCCTGGCACTGCAATTTTCTCCTTCAATTCTAAACATGTCTAGGACAATCATTTTTTTCCTGGAGACTGTAATTATGCTCAATCTCTTACTTATAGCTCTTCTCAACATCCAATTCTCTGCTGCAAAATCCTTCAATTTCAACCTCAAAATTGTCCACAGAGACTGGAATCTCCTGTGTACCCCGGAAACCTCACTTTCGTTGAAAAGATTCAAAGGTACATAGGATTTTCTGAAGCAAGAGCCTCGTATTTGATGTCATCAATTTCAACACACAACAACTCTGCAATGCACCCTAGTGCTAAAGCCCGTACTGAAGTTATGCCAAATGGTGCAATATACATGGTGAAAATTGGAATCGGAGTACTTGGAACCGGATACTGGTTAATCTTGGACACTGGATCTGACTTGACTTGGATTCAGTGTAAACCCTGTGTGTCTTGCTATGACCAGGTGGATCCCATTTTCGATCCAAAATATTCCAGTTCATTCAGGAATCTTTCCTGTACTAAAGAGATATCCTGTCATCCATATTTCTGCAAAGATAGACAATGCTTCTATGGAATTAGCTATGGCGATGGATCCATAAGCAATGGGTATATTGCTCGTGAATTTTTCATCTTTAACACGATATCACTACCACCATTTTCTTTCAGAATGAAATTTGGTTGCTCATCTAAAGCAAGAGGTGAGTTAATGGGAAAAATTTCTGGGATTCTGGGAATGAATATGGAACCAATTTCTTTTATGGGTCAGCTTGGAAAGTATTATTTCTCAAACAAATTCTCTTATTGTCTGGTTGCTCCAGACACTGTTACTCACAACTAACTGAAATTCGGAGATGACGCTTACAATGGAAGACCTGTTCAGGAATTTAAAAAAACCCCATTTGTGGCGAATCCATTTAGCAACAATTATTATCTGGATTTACAAGACATCAGCATCAATGGAAAGTGATTGAATCTGCCGAAAGACACCTTCAAAATCAAGGGAAGTGGACATGGAGGTTGTGTAATAGATTCTGGTACAACAATCACTAGACTTAAATCCTCAGTTTATATTACAGTAAAAGATGAATTAGAGGCATATTTTGCCAGGTATGGTATCCAGAGATCATATGGTGGTTGCAGTACTACTAGCTCAATACTGTGCTTTGAACTACCGAGAAGTTTTAATGCTTTTCCATCCATGACATACCATTTCTCTGGAGCTGATTTATATGGTTTTCTTTTTACAATATCTCATTTTGCCCCAGCAATCACAGAAGGAGATGCAGAGTTAACTATTTTAGGAAGTTGGCACCAGCACAATATCAGGTTCATTTATGATACGGGTATTCGTGAACTCTCTTTTGCTCCCGAAGAATGTGATAAGGACAGTCCTTGAGATGATTCAGCTTTTACTTGCAGGAAAAGTTTCTCTGTATTGTCAATTCTATGTGGATACTGTCACGAATTCAGCTAATAAAATGTGGTATTCAATGAATTTGAATTTTCGTTATAGTTCTGAATGTTTGTCAAATACTTTTGGTTCCTGCTTGGAAAGGAAACTTAATTCCACTTTCCATCCAAGGAATTAAGTTCCCTTTATTCCTTCATTTCTAATGAATCTTGATTCCCTTCAATTTTTATTTCTCATTAGTGTACACGACCGTGCCTCAAATAAATCATATAACTTTTTAAATAAATTTTAAATTAAGTCAGAAATTTAACTGTATATAATGTGACCCGTTTTAAAATATATTCAATGAATTCAAATGTTTATTCAAATTTTAATTTAATTTCTAGTATTCCCACATTTCGTTAGCCTTTAATTAAGTCTATCTATAATTACTATATCTATCTATATCAATATATATATATATATATATATATATATCTCCAGGGGCGAAGGCAAAGGGGGACCCATAGGGGCCATGGCAACCACCCCCACCCCAATGAGAGTTCAACAAACTTTACATTATCCTTATTATGATACTGCTTAATGAATATGATAATTACAACTTGGCCCTCTATTTTATTAATAATTTAAATTTCTTCTATATTATTTTTTGTCAAGATAAAATCAATCACTTTTAATATTTTAATTTCTTATGATTCCATACATTATTTCATAATGTAGTCTATATTTGGTTTCAACTACTACATAGTTACTATATAGTTACAGAGTTAATTTTCAATCATTGGATTTTAATTCAAAGATCTATAAAAATCAAAGATTTGAAAAGTCATAAGAAATTAAAACTAAAAAGAAATAACCTCCTCTCGTTATTGCCCTCGCAACTATACATGAAATGTATGTATTTTTATTTTTATTAGGTACTCACTAGAACAATTAAATATATTAATGGTACACTGAAATTTTAAATATTTTATATGAATTATATATTTTTTAATTAGGAGAAAGAGATATTTCATCTATGTAACAAGATAAAAATCATTTTTTTTTTCACAAATTCTTTGATTATGTATATTGAAATGGAAATCGTAACGAAATTTAAATAAAGTTGATTATAGAGTCAAGTTCCATTTTGATTCTCAAAGTTAGTGTCATTATTATTATTATTATTATTATTATTATTATTTTGTATCATTATCTTAAAGACTAAATGTCATTACATTTTGGTATATTAATATATTGGGATATTATTATTTTCCACCCTCACTTATGAGATATTGGTCATTTTGCACCCTCTAGTTTGAGTAATGGCTAAAATCCACCCTATAAACATTATTAAATTAAATAGTCAAAATACACCCTATAGTTACTATTCCGTAAAAATTTTTATTTTTCTGTTAAGTCAGTAAGGGTATAATAGTAAATGAAGTGGTAAAATTAATAAACATTATTAAATTAAATAAAAAACAATTAAAATATAAAATTATAATCTCTTCCTCTCTCACACATTCAATCATCATCCCTACTATCATTGCCACCCAATCGTCGTCCCCACTCCCCACCACTCACCACCGACCCCACCTCTCCCCCTCTCTCTCTTAAAAAATTAAAAACAAAATTAAATCAATCTTATTCTCTCTCTCACAATCCATCGATCTCTCTCTCTTTTTGTTTTTTTCTTTGATTTCTTCTTTATTTGGAAATCAATCTCTCTCTCTCTCAAACATTCAATCATGGTGAGTTCGATTTTCTGGGTTTAGGGTTGGGTGGGTTTGATTCCAGAGCTAGGTTGGATCATTTTTCTGTGTTTGATTTTTTTTTTTTTCAGGTTCCAAATCGGTGTGTTGGTGATGAAGAAATTTATTTTCTAGTGGCAGTTCTAATGGTGAGATCTGGTGGTGATTTTTTCAGTCGGTTTTATTGTTAGTTTTTTGCATTTTTTTTAAGTTGAAATAAACAATTTGTGTTGGATCTATGATGAATTTGTGGCAATTTTTGTTGAGAGTGTTATGATTTATGGGTTTTATTTTTATTAGTGATTTGGTTTTTATATCAAATTTCTGATTTCTTTTTCTTATACAAGATATCAAGCATTTATTTTTGTTTGGATTTGGTGAGTTTTTTTGTGGCGATTTGTTGGGTTCCGGACTTCTAGTGATGGTGATGGTGATGGTGGCGTTCTGGGTTGGGACGTTGGGTGTGATGGTGATGATTGATGATGAAGGGACTTGGGTTCTGGATTATGGTGTTTCTGGGTTTGGAGATTGACGATGGAGAAGAACTTGATTTTAAAAATAAAAAAATAGAAGGGTAAAATAGTAATTTGATCCAAAATGTTAACTGATGTTAACATAGGGTGCAAAATAACCAATACAGAAACATGAGGGTGCAAAATGACCAATACCTCAAAAGTCAGGGTGGAAAATAATAATATCCCTAATATATTTTTCTTGAGTGACCTTTAATATTAGTTTTTGTCTTGGCTCCCCCAAAGCCAAAATCCTGGCTTCGCCCCTGTATATATCATAAACTAAAGATGAATCTCAAGGCACCACAATGGTCATAAATTCTATATAACATCCTTTAAATTCTTAATAACTAGTGTTCCAACCCATGCAATGCACGGACTTTGTTAAAAAATTATTTAAAATAAGTTGTGTACTAAAAAAATGCACATCCTATTCTAAATTACTTAAATAAGGATACTATTAAGGGCACAGGTTAACAACTAAAAATTTACTAAGGGAAAACATTTATTATAAATATATATATATTTATTGCATTAACTAAAACAATAGATGTAATTAATATTTTCCTTTTCGCGTATTTTTTAGTTGTTAATGTGCCCTAAGGGCATAGGTTAACCCTACCCTTTAAATAATGCCATATGTAATAATATGAAAAGTAACTATTTTTATTATATTATTATATTATATATGATGATATGATATGATTTTATTTAGTGGTGGCAAAATGGACCCAGGTCAGGCCTGGCTGGCTCGGTCCAGTGACAGGCTGGGCCTGGTACCAAGCAAGCCTAGGTCGAGCCACAAGAGTGAGGCCCATAGGCTGGCCTGTAAGGCTTGCCAACATTTTTTTTTTATAAATAAAAACTAATTAAACAATATATATTAATATATGCATAAATATACAAAGATAAACCTGGGTGAATTGGTTAAGGAGGAAATAGGGGGTTTTGTCACTTTTTTGAGTTGGTGTTTCAAGACTATCACTACTTTAATAACTTATGTTTAAAATGCACCAAAGTAAGTGATTTCCAAAAATGCCCTTACTTTCCAAAAATGCCCTCACTTTACACATTTTTTTTTAATATTATTTTTTTGATTTTAACTTTTCTCTTTGTCTGAGATCTACTTCTCTCTCTAATATAGAAGTTAAAGCTTTGTATAGTTATTCTCAACTCAAACTCAAAAACAAAACCAACTTCATAACATTATCAATGCATATGTATTGGATTAGTTTAGTGGCACTACACTGACACACTTGGGGGTCGAGCTCCATTGTTAAAGTTGTTAAAGTTTATTGGTTTCGAATCTTCCATTGTTAAAGTTGTCGAGTGTTGGGATTTTCGAGTGAGGAAGACGATGAACAGTAACTTAGTTTCCGAGACTTTCGAATGCTTTACGAGACTTTTGTTTGCTTTCCGAGACTTTTCATGAACCTTATGAGACTTCTACCCAAGACTTTTATCCAAGACTTCTACCCGAGACTTTTATCCGAGACTTTTGAATGCTTTTCGAGACTTTTGTATGCTTTTCGAAAGTCTCAGAACGCATTACAAAAGTTTCAAACAAAAGTCTCGGAACGCTTATACAAAAGTCTCTGAGACTATTGTAACGCTGTCCAAGACTTTTGTAACACTGTCCGTGACTTTTGTATAAGCGTTTCGAGACTTTTGTAACACTATCCGAGACTTTTGTAACGTCACTGTCCAAGACTTTTGTATAAGCATTCCAAGACTTTTGTAACACTATCCGAAACTTTTGTATAAACATTTTGAGACTTTTGTAACATTGTCTGAGACTTTTATATAAGCGTTCCGAGACTTTTACTAACCTATTTACTGTTCATCGTCTTCCCCCAATCTAATTCTAGAAACCAGGTCTAAAACTAAAAACCTTAGAAACAAGATCCAACAATTCAAAAATACAAAACGAATGTATAGCCCAACAAAACACAATCAAATTGGTATTCAAAATCAAATCGTTGAAGTTAGATGTAAGGATTCCCGGTTGTTGATTGGCTTATTTCGTGGACAAACCACATGTTGGGGTTTATTGTGTCAGGGTAGTTTAGGTGATTGAGAATCAAGCTCAAAGGCCCTTTCAAGACCTCAAGGGACAAGCACGCCAAAGGTATAATCTCTAGTGCTTATTTTTTCTTTGAAGAGATTAGTTGCACACACACACTTAACATACTAGCATTTGTGTGCATTCTCTTATCACATTCCACACTTACACTTCTTTGTTATATTTTTTATGTGTGGATTTGTCTATAGATGAGTTCCAAGCAATTTGGAGACTTTTCTATATGTTTTGGATGATTTCCGAGACATTTGGGACATTCCGTGTTTTTATCGAAAACCGGATTTCAATTCCGAGCTTAAATTGGAAAGTTATATAATTTTATATATTTATGATTAAATCCGGATCAATATTCCGAAAACGGAATTGAATTCCAAGATTTGAGGTCAACTGGACTGAAGAACACTCGGGTCCGAAGTCAGCTTAGTGTAGCATGATAACCACACCTAGCAAGGCAAGCAAGAGGGTGGCGTGAGCCACGGGCTCCTCACGGCAAAAATGCCTCTCTGCCCGCGTTGCTCTCACGGCACACTCACGGGCCTCACCTGATGCTTTCTTTTGTTTTTGAAAGTTAAGCTTTTTATTGTGTGCATTGTTTTATGTGAGCTCATGTTCTTTGTGATTGCTTTGACTTTAATATGGCACTTCATTGCATCCTTGTTTTTCTCTCACGTGAGCTCACCTCACTTGATTAGCATCATTTAAATTTTTTTCAAAAAGTCAATCGGTGGGTTTTGTTTGGTTGTTAAAGTATATATATGTGTGCTTTGTTTTGTTAATATATATATATATATATACAGTGGTTCTCTCATAAGGGATCCCTTATTTTAATTTCGGTAAGGACCACCATGAAATCATATCGATTTGAATGAATTTTAATCTGAATTTTTTTGTGGATGATAAGTTCCTTGAAATCTACCTATGAATAAAATTTGAGAATTTTTCAAGCACAAAAACTATTTTTACCGATTTTTTTTAAATATGAAGGCATTAGAAAAATAGGCGAAATATAGGAAATTCAAGAAAAACAGTTTTCGTGCTTGAAAAATTCTCAAATTTTATTCATAGGTAGATTTCAAGGAACTTATCATCCACAAAAAAATACAGATTAAAATTCATTCAAATCGATATGATTTCATGGTGGTCCTTACCGAAATTAAAATAAGGGATCCCTTATGAGAGAACCACTGTATATATATATATATATATATATATATATATATTAAACGTTTAAAAAACCCATATATATATATATTTTTTCTTCTTCATTTTTTTCATAGAGCACACACACATTTTTGAGAGAAAAATATCTTCAAGTGAGAAACTCCCAAGAACTTGTCTTTAACTCTCAAAACTCATTTTCATATGCATCAAAATATCATCTAAGCATTTTCTAGCATAGTTAGGATGTTTATTTGCATGGGTCTTGGTCAACACACTTCCCTTGGTATGTTCTTCACTATTATCATTTATAATTAGCGTTTTATTTATCAAGACATCTCTTTTATTATTTGTTTGTTCTTAGATTAAAATCTAATATTCAAAATAGAGATTGTTGTGTTTGACATGATTGAGTGTTGTATTGTTATAGCTAATTAAGTTTTTGTATAATCTTGATTAGCTAAACTATTTGACATGTCATTTAATTTTAATATCTAGGATTGTTCTAATTGCAAATTCATCATCTTAGATAAGCATATAGGGTTT